>JBBPBS010000276.1:21984141-22021493 GCA_037974835.1 Cicer judaicum | reverse complement strand
CTTTAAAACTTTTGTTAAAATAAAATTAACTATAAAAAGTTTTATTAGAAAATTTTTTGGTACATAATTTATAATATCAAAAATCTTGTTATTTTAAATTTCTGAAACATAAATTATACTACCAAAAACTTTAAAAATACGATTTTCTGATAGTATTATTTAATATATATATATATATATATATATATATTTATATATTCAATTTATTGGAGAAAAAAAATTTAAGTACCAAAATTTTTAACGAAGGTTATAGCATTTTTTTACTTTTAAATGAATGAAAATTAAAAAGGAATTAAATTAAATTTTTATTTATTGAAAGGTTATAAATCAATTGCAGGGATACCAAATTCAATTTTCACAGACAAAATGGGTCCAAAACCCAAAAATTGTGGTTGAAATGAAAAGAGCAAACCCATTATATCTACTACGTATAGTTACCCTTAATTTTTTCACCTTTACAGATCTACTAAAATTACAAAATACTCTTTAAATTTTGTTAAAAATATTTAAAATAAAAATGAAATTTTCCGAGATAGCGTGAGCCAACCCACGCCACTGTTTTTAATTTGTTTTTTGGGTAAGAATTATTTTTTTGGATTTTCCATTTTTTTAAAGTTAAAAATATATTTATGTTTCAAATATTAAATTTTATAAATTTGTTTGACTGTAGTTTTATTTTTTAAATTTGACCAATCATTTAAATATTTTTAATTATAATTTTATTCTGTTTACCTTATAAATAATTAAATTTAATTCTAATTTCACAATTCAATCAAATAATATATTATTTAATACTAATTTAAATTCAAATCTAGTATAATTCTATACATAATTAAGAAATCAAATATAAACTAATAATAATTCTAATAGTAATTTTTAATGGTTTGAAATTATGAATATTATGTAATTCATTTGGTTTTTATTTAATTATATTATTTAAAAATAAAAATAAATCAAACCATTGAATCTTAAATTGATAAGCACACTAGTTGAATAATGGGTTTTGAAAAGTTATATATATATATATATATATATATTATTTTGCAATAATGTAAAATTAAATTACTTAATGTTATAAATTTAAAAATAATTACATTACATGTAAATTGATTAAAAAGTCTACCATTAATTTAAAATCAAATTGAAATAGCATTTTTTTAAGAGAAATTTTTAATTCAACTTTAAAAAGCCGACTTTAAACGGAATGAGTAATTTAATTCGTTTTGACAACAAAATTGCAGGTATTTTAAATTAGAAGATAATTAAGAATTGATATAGTGAGGTAGTTATGTAAAGTTTTTAATGAGCATTGAAATAAAAAATAAAAACAAATAAAAAAATGCAATAGGAGCTGATGGTGACTGGTGCGGCAGCTTGGTGGGCTTTGCCTTTTTGACCCCAAAACCACAAAACGACAACAAAATAAAACGCTCCAAAAGTCTCCCACTTCTTCCTTTTCCTTCTTTTTCCCTCTCTCGTTCAAGTTTCTAAAACCTTCACCAAGTTTTTTTGTGCTGTTTCCTTCTTCATGTAAGTTTTTCTTTTTTCGATTCTCTTTCTGTCTTTCTCTTATTCTTCTAATTGGGTCATTCAATTTCATCTAAAGTTTTCATCTTTTTTAAAAGTATTTGAGATTACAATGTTTTTTTTTACTTGGTTGCTAAGAAAATTCCTGAAAAAGGGTGTGGTTTGAAATTGTTTATATTGGTTTCTTGTGTTGTTTTGGATTGAAATAACTATAGGCTTTTTATTTCGCTCTGAAACAAGGACAGGTTGTTTTTGCTATTTGGTTGAATTTTTGGTTAATAAGGTTGTGCAACAGTTTCTTGTTTTAATTTTTATTCTGTCGTCGAGGTTTATGTTTATTTTTTAGAGTAATTGTTGTAATGTTGTGCATAAAATAAGATATTAAACATTTAATAATCAAACCAATACTTGTTGCAGATTTCATGGTGATTTATGATTTGTTAACCAATTTAGGAGAATCTGTCTCTTTTAATTCTTTATCTGATTCCTTTCTGTTTTTTTGTTTATTAAACTGAAATCTTTTATGGGAAGTTTTCTATGCTTTAAATTTGAAAAATCACTTTTGTGCAGTATCATATATTAAACATTTTCTCTCAACTTTGATTTTGCAGATTCTGTTGAGTAATAGGGAAGAAGATAATAAACAGTGATATATTAAAAGTCATGTGCAGCGGTTCGAGTCCAAAACCTTCTCAAAGTGGTTTGATTAAGGAGCATGAATATGAAAGACAAGAAGAACTGCACCGAAAGGTTTCTGCTTTGCTTGAGTTTTCAGCCACAGATGATTTAATAGCTTTCAAAGATGCTGTTGAAAAAGATGATCATGGTGTTGATGAGGTAGGGTTATGGTATGGAAGGAAGATTGGCTCAAAGGAGATGAGTTATGAAGAGAGGACACCTCTTATGATTGCTGCCTTGTTCGGAAGCAAGGGTGTATTGTCGTATATTCTTGGAACTGGTCGTGTTCATGTTAACCGAAGGTGTGGATCAGATGGGGCTACTGCTCTTCATTGTGCTGTGTTTGGTTGTTCTGCTAATTCCCCTGAGGTTATCAAGCTTTTGCTTGATGCATCTGCAGATGTTAGTTCTGTTGATGCAAACGGGAACCGATCGAGTGACTTGATTGCCTCGGTGTCTAATAGTATCTTTGGTTCAAGGAGGAGGATACTCCAAGCCATACTAGAAGGTACAGATGATGTCGATGTTGTTGATGATGATTATTATTTTAAGGAAGAAAAGCAGCAACCAAATGTAGGTACACCTCGAATTGAGAAGAAAGATTATCCTGTTGATCTATCCTTGCCTGACATAAAGAATGGAATATATAGTTCAGATGAATTTAGGATGTTTTCATTCAAAGTGAAGACTTGTTCAAGGGCTTATTCTCATGATTGGACCGAGTGTCCCTTTGTTCATCCGGGTGAAAACGCGAGGCGCCGTGATCCGAGGAAATATCATTACACCTGTGTACCTTGCCCCGAGTTCCGGAAAGGATCTTGCAGTAAAGGGGATGGTTGTGAATATGCACATGGTATTTTCGAGTGCTGGCTTCATCCTGCTCAATATCGAACAAGGCTTTGTAAAGATGAGACCGAATGCACCAGAAGAGTTTGCTTCTTTGCTCACAAACCCGAGGAGCTTCGACCTTTGTACGCTTCTACAGGTTCTGCTTTGCCTTCGCCTAGATCAATGGACCCTTTCACACTTAACTCTCCATTTTCTTTGATACAAAGTGCCTCGACACCACCTTTGACTCCATCTGCAGCATCTTCTCCTATGAATGGAACCATGTTGTGGCAGACTCAGCTTCATTCTGCTGCAGTCCCTACCCTTCAAATGTCAAGAAGCAGATTGAAAACATCAATGAATGTTAGAGATACCGATCTAGACATGGAATTGCTTGAACTTGAAAATCGCCTTATGCGGAAGCTAATGATGGAAGAGATGGCAGCAGGTATTTCAACCCCTTCGAAATGGCAAAACTCCATGCCGAATAGTCCATCTTTTCCCGTCTCATTGATCGATCATATGGGGGAATCAAATAGGTTTTCAGGAGTGAATCCTACTAACCTTGAAGACATTTTTCCATCGCATTTTCAATCTCCAAATGGAATGCAGAATGTGAACCAGCAACTATGGGGCTATCCTTCTGACGTCACCACTTCAAATAGGATCGGATCTCCACCATTCATGGATGATCCATCTATGAATCCAAGATATGCTACCTTTTCGAAGCGTAGCCAAAGCTTTATCGAGCGCAGCGTGGCGAGCTTTAATTCCGAGCTTCCTTCTGTCACCTCAGTTGCTGCGGAGCCTTCTACTACCTTCTCCGGTTGGGGATCCCCCAATGGAAAATTAGACTGGTCCATCTGCGGCAATGAACTGAATAAGATGAGGAAGTCTTATTCTTTCGCCTTTCGAAACAGAAATAGTAGTACTTCAACAATGGCTGCAACTGCAGTTCCACCAAATGTTGGTGAACCAGATGTATCTTGGGTTAATTCACTTGTGAAGGATGCTCCAACAATGGAATCTGATCAATGTTTTGTTGATGATTAAATGCAATGCCATAATCCAGACGCGGTTCCATCTTCGCCGAAGCAATTGTACATGGAGCAGGATCAAATGGTTGTGTGAATTTAATTAGTATAATTATTACTATTACATTCATTATTATTATTACTATTCTTTCAATTCTATAGATATTCATTATACTTAGGTGACATTATGTAGAGAAAATATGATAAAACGTCAACAATATAGAAGTTGTGCAGAATACAGTATTCTGCTTCAGTAATAACTTGTTATACTATTAAAATAGTATATGGTTCCATTTTTTTCCCTTATTCTTTGCATTGTTTTAGTTGCATTCAATTGAGTTGTAACCAAGAGGTTAGTGATTAATGTAGTGAGACTGGTTAATGGAGGTGCTGATAATTTGAGGAATTCCATTTCTTTTTTCAAATTTGGATGGCTTATTCATATTGCTACATTACCCTTTTATTTGACTTTTGGTGACTTTCATTATCCTATTTCACTTTTAATTTGTGTCATACATGTATGCATCACAATAATTAAGATGGTCCAAAGGTCCAATCTAGTTAAAAGTGTGTCCAGTGTCGGAGACGTGTTGATCTCAACATTTACACGACACTAACACATATAATTGATTATATTCAATTATCTCTTTTGTTTTAAATTATTATCAGTGTCTATATGTCAATGTCGCTCGTTTGTGTTGATGTTTCATAGGTCAACATATTCTTACATGATTTTTGCATAATGTAACACGTGTTATTGTGACACGTGTTATTTAGTTAATTTGCTATAAATAAAGGTTTGGTGGCTATCATGTGAAGTCGGTAGCTAATATTGGTTAATAAGGTACACATTTATTGTGGAATTTTGATTGAGAATGAGGATAACTTGGTTGCTTTTGTTAATTGTTTTTCTTTTTTCTTTTTGTCATCTAATCTTAATCTATATTCGCCATATATACCATTGATGATTCTGCATACTTTCGGCCATATAAAGTTTTTATTCCATTGGTTCTTTGGGTCTAAATATATATAGGTAAGTTTTATGGAGCACTAAGGAAAAGCATTTACAAAAAGCTTAATTTATTGGTTTAATAGCTTTTATCATTCTCTCTCAGTATTAAGTGATTTAGACCTATAGATATGCACATTAAAATTTGTTCTAAGAACACCAAGAGAAGTACTAATGAGTTAGCTAATATTTTCTTCTTATTTTTAAAATAGTTTGAATGAGTTGCCATATTTGACTTATAATTAGTTGTGCTTTTTGTTTAAATAAAAAACAGGGTTATTTTTTGGTAGAATAACCAAATTAAATCGTATTTTGATTGTGTATATTTACACATTAATTTTTCTTTTTGAATTTTGTTCATTAGTTTTAATTACCAGTGTTTTAGTAAAATTAACTGAGAAGTTTTCGGCATAAAATAAATGGTGTTGATATAATTTTATTTACTTTAGTCGCTATTTAAATGAATGGTTGATGACGTGGCGTTTATTCTCATATAGGTAGCTTTTTATTGTTGTGTAGTGGATGCAACATTTGGCCTCTTGTGTAGGAAATACAATCAGCACTGTATATACTTTGGTTTATGACTGGGTTGTGGTTTGTGACTATGAAGCAGGTAGACATAGATGTTTTTATTATTATATGGATTAATTGTAATTTTCATCGTCCACTTTTATTTATTTACAAAATTGATATTTTTATTTTAAATATAATAATTTTAATTTTTTTTTGAATTTTTTAAATAAAAAATTAATAATTTAATATATTTTAAATAATATTAAATACGATATTATGACGTAAAATTATTTAAATATATTAATTATTTATATTATTAATTAAATTATAAAAATAAAAATTTAAAGTTAAAATTTTAAAAAATAATTATTGTACATTATCGTATTATATGTTATGTAAATGCTTCAGTTTTTAATTAAAAATTAAAATAAATGGTTAAAATTGTTAGATTTTAAA
This sequence comes from Cicer judaicum, assembly GCA_037974835.1. Taxonomy (NCBI): domain Eukaryota; kingdom Viridiplantae; phylum Streptophyta; class Magnoliopsida; order Fabales; family Fabaceae; genus Cicer; species Cicer judaicum. The sequence continues at coordinate 22,015,448 of JBBPBS010000276.1, read as the reverse complement.
ATAAAGAAATAATTTCGTAAATTATTAAAATTAAAAAGACATAAAATGTAATTAAATCTAATTTTTTTAATTATTTTTTAGAAAATAAAATAAAAGTACATTTTTTCAATTTTAAATATAAAACCAATAATTCTATTTGAAAATAATCCAGCGTGTTAAAATAAATTTTACACAATTTCTAAAATCAATTCTAATGGCTTCAAACTGGAATCAAAAAGATAGAGTTACTCAAACTTTCATATGGAAGACTTTGAGCCATACGTCATGTCATGAATTTTAATTGTTTACTATTATTTCAACAAGACAATCTCTGTCAACTGTCATTGAATCTTTGCCTTACATTTTTTATAATAATAATAATAATATAATCAATCTAAAATTTTGAAGGCCTTGAAGTTCAATATCCCATGTTTTCTCTAATAATTATCAAAAGCATAAACATCCATGAATGCTTTAACAAAAGCATCAAGGATATCATCATCTTGTCTCAGATATCAATGTGCTTTTCAATTTGGCAAATGTTAAACGCTGGTTAAAAAAATTCAAAGTAATTTTTTTTTACTAAACAATATAATATTTAATAATATCAAATGTATTAAATATTGTATTCTTCAACAAAAAATGCAGCACATGATAGCTAGTCCTTTTAATTGATCAAATCTCAGTGCACTATAAATAAATTCAATAAAAAGAAAAAACAGGACCTTTACGCATGCTTAGATTCATTTTCAAAGAGTTAAAAGTGATTCAAAAAATTAAAAGTAATTTTGATTTGTTTAGACTTTTATTAGATAAATCAATATTTCTTATGTAATTATGGAGACTGATATTTAAGATACTAATATTATTTAAATAATTAATTAGAAATTAAATCATCCATCAAATGATTAAGAAATCTAAATGAATTACATATTATGCTTCAATATGTTAGATTTGAAGTTTATCAATTAGAATTAATTTTGTCTTTAGAATTTATTTAAATGAGAATTTTTTTTATATACTAAAATATCCTACTTAAAAAATAATATATCAATTTGATCTATAGTTTTGTCTATAATTTTTTTTACTAATTTTAATTAATTTTATATTATTTTAATAATTTATTATTATTTTTAATTATTTATTTAATCGTTAATTTTCATTTTTATATTATTTTAAAACAAAATAATAGAAAAAAAATATGTGGAGTTGCATCCCCAATATTAATACAACTTGTTAGTTCCAATTTTTTTCATCACATGATTACATTTTAGAGCGAGACTTAGTGAAGATCTAAAAATAAAATATTTTGATATATTATTTTTAAATTAGAGTATTTTGATTTTTTTTTTTAAAAATAAAGGATATATTAGGAAAAAATCCCCAACTTATAACTATGATTTATAATTTTTGGTTTGAGACAAAATTTTTAGACTTAAATTTATTCTTCTACTCACTTTTACATAATAAAAATCTAAACATAAATATTTTATCTTAATTTCATTTTTAATTAAAATTAATTTCACAATTTTTTTTCACCTTAGAACAAAACATACTCGCTAGATGCACCATGTGAAAGGGGCAGAATAAGAACATTAAGACAATAAGAGGAGAAGTAATTTAAATCTTTTAACACTTTATTATAAAGTTTTTTTATACAAATTCTTTGAAGTTACTAACTTGTGAGTTGAGTAGTGATTATTACCCAACAAGTTGACATATCACCTCATTCAACAATTGATCAAAAATTTCTGACTCAACATCAGCACATATACTTCCTAAATCACTTTGTTCATTCATCCATGCATGAACTTCATTTGATCCACCAAATTCATCTTGAACAAGCCTCCATGTTTCACCCCAAATATCTTTATACTCCTTCATGTGCTTTTTCTCCTTTGAATCTTCATATTTGTTGTTCTCAATTGCATTACCCTTCTTCTCATTAATCATCAAATTATCATCAGAACGATCAAGATTCAGCTTGTCATTTTCAAGCTCTGGTGTCAATTTTCTTCTTGAACTCAAACCAACTGCAAAAATTTTAAAAAAACATTAGTACATCGTAAAAGTTTTAAAACTTTGCACAAATTCTTGAGTAAATTACAATTGCAATTGAAGTCACATCGGCCACATTTGATCAAGACTCAGCTTAATTTGAAAGATCGCGATGCGACTGCAATTGCAATTTAAAACCTTGTAGCAAATAGCAAGCATAGAAAAATGTTGAACTAATCAAATTATCAAAAGAAACAAACCTGCTACACAAGATTTGCGTTCAAATTCAAGAACAGAAACAGGACTTGAATCATCTGATTTGAATTCAGTTTCTATCTTGTTATCTATGTAACATTTTGTTCTCTTTTTCCTCCTCCTTCTCCTCTTCTTCAACTTTTCACCAATCAAAACTTCATTGCAATACTTTGGCTTCAAAAATTCAACTCCTTCTGAATCAAAACACTTCTTTTCAGATGAATCCTTGAACTGATGCAGAGTGTTGGTGACATCTTGAAACTTATTATTACAACGATTTCCATCATTTTCACACAATATATCAGAATCAGAAACTACCCTTTTGCTCATTTTCCTCTTCTCATCAAAAACACTTTCAATTTCAACTTTTTTCTTCATTTCTGAACAGCCCATTTGCTTTCTCCTCCCATTTTCACCTTCATTTTCAAAACTTAAAACAAAAAAGTTCTCATTTTCAATCACTTTAAAACCTGGGGGTTCCCTAAAAGACAATGTTGAATCAACCCTCTTCTTATGCAAACTCTGAAAATAGTCCATAGAATTCATTGATTTGCTACGTGAAAGTGAACCTTGTTTTGATGCAAAGTGTGTCTCCACCATTGATTCCAAACCCATTAACCTTGCTACTATTGAAGGAGGAGTTGTAAAAGCCACAGTGTTCAAGTTTTGATCTTTTTCACTTAGAATTGAATTTGTTGAATCAAGTTGTGTGATTTGATTTGATGGATCTTTTGGAAGGTTTCCAGAGCAGAGAATCTTGCGCATGATGGATGTGAGACACCCTGTAGTTGTGGTTTTAGAGCTGCTACACATTGGTGTGTTGGATGAAGTTGATGGAGAGACATTTGAATAAGTTAATGAAGTTGGAGTACTTGATGGTTTCATAATTTGAATGATCTAAGAAACACATAAAAGAGAAAATAAATACTATATATATTATAGAATCAAATCACAAATTTGAGACAATACCATATACTAACATAGGTTTAAATATACTCTTTTTTTAACATGTTTAATATATTTTTAGTTAGTTGCTAATATATAGGACATTCACATATAAAATATTTTTACACTAATTTATGCGGAATTAATGCATTCGGTTATATTATTCTACTTTTATGATATGATAGGGTAGAATTGATAATTTTTATTAGATGTCCGAGTAAAATTATTTTACATTGATAATATATATCCATTAAATTCATAATTTTTATTCTCTTTAGTAATTTTTTTTAATTTTTGTAATATTTATTTATATTGAAATTAATCCTTGTAATAGGTAGAGTATTTTATTTTAGTTCATGTAAATGAAGACTAAAATGATATTTATAGAGACTAATAATAGAAAAGCTGTATATTTACAAATACTAAGAGTAAATATCAACTATAAAGCCCAAAAATTGTATATCAACAAAGACTAAAAACAAAACAAAAAATAATAGATTAATGGAATTAAAATTTTATTTAAATTGATAAAGAGAAAATAAATCAAATAACAAAATAAAAAAAAAACATATTATAGTGTCAGATAACATTTGTATTGTGAATACATTTTTGAAAAGAAAAAAAAAAGTAAAATTAGTTAAATGATAAAAGAATGATTTTTTCCAAAGAAAAAGAAGGCAATGGGAACAAAGAAAAAGTGGGATTTGAATTTGCTACATAAGGGGGACAAAGGGTGGCGGGATTTGCATTTGAATGTGAGAAAAAGAAAGAACAAAGTTAGGAATAAGAATGAGGTGGAAGTGGTACTTTATGCTTTTTTGTACATTGAAATTTTGACATAGTACTTGTTCAGTGACATGTTTCCACGCGCGTGGGTAAAGTCCTTTTTTCTTTTTGCGCTAAAATTGTGTATTGTTTCCTCATTTTAAGCAGACAGTGTCACGCTCTTGGGGCGCGTTAAAATAACAGTTTAACTACGTTGGTTGAAAGTTGAAAGTTTTTGACACACTAGTAGAAAAGTTAAAGTAACAAGAGTTTGTTTGTGTATTGGATGAGGATTTTTACTTTCGACAAAAACTGAGGTGTATGTGAAAAATGAAGATTGGAACTGAATGGTGTAAGTACTGGTTGTGTTATTTTGTCATCTAGTAGTACTGGCAGGCAATGTCAGTGGTTTGAAGAAATTCTTGTGTTTTTCTAGCTGAGGTCGTCACTCACTTTTGGTCGTTCTTGTTCCAACAACTCAATAATTACTTTTGAGTAACTCTTTTGATTTCGTAATCATAAATTCAATAACATCTTCAATAACATCTCAAATTTTATTATTATATCACTCTAAATTTTCTAACTCTAATAAAAGAAATTATTCGTCATAATTTTATTATTTTCCACCGAATCGGCTATCTCAACGACAATCTTGTTATTTTGTTCTCTCATAAATGGAGTATTGAGTTTTTTTCAATTACTTCTAATTAAACTAAGATTCTATTTTTTTTAATAGATCACTAATAGTAACACCTAAAACTCTTTCATCTCGCAATTTGTAAACCAGCACCGTTTCACTTAGAAAAAAATCAAGTGTTCAAGAAATTCATGTAAGGTATTTGATATATTGTGCAAACCACTGAATTCAAAAAGAGAGTTCCCAAAAAGCGGGACTTCTTTTGTCGAAGAAGTTTGAGAGGTTAAGATAGTTTATGTCACGACTTAAGAGTAAACAGAGAGCTTGTTACAGAGGATGAAAATGTCATTTATATATAGGTTTAATGGTGTTACAGTTTTTTCTTAATGGAAATTAAATGTGATGACTATTTTAAAATAAAATTATATTTGCAGAGACGTGAATCAAACAAAAAAAAAATTATAAGGATCAAAACAAATTGAGATTATAATTGTAAGGATCACCGACATATTTAAACCAATAATTTTTGTTTTTGTCAAACGTTTTTCAATTAAGTATCTCTAATTGTTCACATGCACAAGTGTGCAATTGATATTAAAGAAGATTTGAGAAGTTTAAAACTTATACATTGTTTGGTTTATGAGAGAAAGATAGAGAAAAGAAAGTAGAAGAAGAGAATGTTAAAAGGAATAAGAAGTGAGATGATAATTTAGTGGTTTAGTATGGAAAAGAGAGAGAAAAAAAAAAAACATATTTATAAAATGACAAAATTATCGTTCATTAAAATAAAATTATTCATAAAGCAAAATAATTAATAAATATTAAAAATAAATTAAAATATAAATGTAATGAAAATTTGTCTTATTAACGAAATAAATAATTGATTATAAAAATTTCAAATTAAGAATAAAAAATATGCTAACGTTAAAAAAATTTAATTAAAAACTCAAAAACTACCACTTATATCAATTACATGAGGACACTATTGTCATTCTCAATGTTTTGCATCACATTTCCATGTTTTCTTCTCAAATTGGGAGGAAAAGTTTGGGTTTTGTACCACACACCTTCATTTTTACCTGCTACCCCCAATTTTTTTTAAAGACTATTTTATCCTTATTTAATTTATATAAAATTATAGAAAAAATTTCCATTTCAATTTTTCACCCCCAACTTTCGAAAGTTTTGTAAAATTGGAAACTTTGGAACTGTAATTATACAGAAAAAATTACTAATTTCGAAACTTTGGAAAAATACCAAACTTTCGAAATAAAATATTCCAGAAATTTTGAAACTTTGGATAAATATGAAATTTTCAAAGTATATTTTTCCATAAAACTTCGAAAGTTTGGATGAATTTGAAACTTCCAAAGCACATATACTTCGAAAATTTCAAACATTCGAAATAATTCCATTTCGAAAGTTTCAGAAGTTTCAAAACTTTCGAAACTTTCAATTTTTTTTTTAAAATCACTGAAACTTTTGAAATTATTATCAAATTTATTATTACTATTAATTTATTACCATAAATTTATTATTATAAATTTATTATTATTTTATTACTATTAATTTATTACTATTTATTACTAATGAAAATGCATTTTGAAACTTTTCATTAATACCAAATTTTCGAAACTGAACATATTTTCAAAGTTTTGGAAAATTTTGCATTTCGAAACTTTTATATTCTTCGAAAGTTTCTGTATTTAGAAACTTTTTTGTTCAACAAAACTTTCGAAAGTTTTAATATTTGTGGAAAAAATATACTTCGAAAGTTTCATCATTCCAAACTTTCATATTTTCGACATGTATTTCGAAATTTTCATTTCTTTGAGCATTAACCATTTCAAAACTTTCTAATTCCATGAAACTTTCAAAAGTTTCTATGTTTCTAAACTTTCAAACTTTCGAGACTTCCATTTCGAAACTTTCAACATGATACAAACTTTCGAATGATTTGGAGTTTCATACATTTCGAATATTTGAAATATTTGAATTTTTACTTACTTTTGAAATTCGAAAGTTTCAAATGTTCGAGGGGTGGGTTCGGATATTACAAACTTTCGAAGGAATTTAGTGAAAAAGGAAAGTCAATGTTTTTTTGGGTTTTAATAGATGAAATTGAGAGTAAAATGGTCTTTTACATATGATTGGAGGTGGGAGGTAAAAATAAGGGGGTGCGTGGTACAAAACCCGAAAAGTTTTTGGCATGGGTCCCCCACTTTCTTTCCTGGCCCATTTGAATCTAAAGGATGGAAAATATCTTGAAAATTGTTTTTTGTCTTCTCTTTTTTTTTCTAACATTCACTCATAAGAAGAAGATCGGAGGAAGAAGGTTAAAGAAAGGATTGGAGAAAATGGAGTAGAAAATTAGGGGAAGAATGACAAAGAAGATTGAGTTTTCAAAAATATCAGTTGCACACTTGTCCACGTGGACAAATAATAGACATGTCAGCAAGCTTAACGCTGTCGGAAAACAGAAGTGAATGGAGGGGCCAAATTGAGAAAAGTTCGATAAAAACATAAGTTATTTTGAAATATTAATAAAGTCTGAGACATATTTGAGAAGAGATTTACAAAATTAAAGACTTATAATTTGATAATTTACCACAAAAAATATATTTTTGATTATAATGTGATAAAAATTGATTTTGAATAAACTGAATAGAAATCGATTTATATTCTGATGCATTCACGTAAAATGATTTTTTTATAAATTTTTGTTGTTTGGATATTTTATATCAAAATATTCTTGGAAAGCAAGTTTATATATATATATATATATATATATATATATATATATATATATATATATATATATATATATATATATATATATAATTGTAAAAAAATTCAAATCAATTCAACGTCAAAATGAAAGTTAAAAATAATTACTTCAACTTTGAATTAATTCTAAAACAAAAATTGCTTCTCACAGTAGAAATCAAACATCATAAAAGTTTAGTGAACCCACATTGGACCTTTGCAAACTCAAGTTTGAAAGTTCCCACAACAAAACCAAGCAAATACTTTGACTTTTAGACGAATTTAATTAGATTGATGGTGAATTTAGATCGTAGTTTTGATTAAAAAAAAAAGTATATATTTTAAAGCTATAACAAAATTAAAGTATCATTATAATTTGGCCAAACTCGTATTAAATTCAAAAGAACACTACTATATAAGTGAAAGAGGTGATAGTGAAATGATGGGGAAAACAATAAGATAGCATTAACACAAATATTTGTGATAATGGTTATGTAAACATTGATAGTGCATAATAGAATGATTATGTCCGAGATGAATATTCTAACCTGATTAGTGATAACACATACAAGTACTATGCTTGAGACAATTCTTTACTCTAGTGTTCAGATGAAGTGATTTAGGAGACAAAAACAAGCGAGAAAAACATAACAATTTCTTTTTTTTTTGGAAAAAAATGTGTATATTTATGCTTTTGATTCTATTTTATTGTCTCTCTCATCAGTATATACATATAAATAAAGTCAAATAAGAAAGGAAAACTGAGTAAAAAAAATAAAAAGGAAAGAAAAATAAGAAGAGGAAAAAAAAGGAAAAAATTTCATGTTCTTATCTCTATGTAACAATAATACACAAATAGTAGAAATATTTGGTCCAAGTTATGAAAATAAAGAGTTATTTCAAAACAAACTTATTTAACATTGAGGATTCAAACATAAAATAAACATTCTATAGAAATGCCATTTTTCGAATATATATGCATGGTATTTGGTGCAAAAAGGAATAAAATGTGCTATAAAAGTAGGCACATGCCTAATATCAATACGCTTAGGAAAGCCTCTTCGCAAACTCAATGTGGAGGTCCAAATTCTCATAGCTATTTGGAGTTGGGTTTGCGAGCCTGGATTTCTAAAAGCTGATTTTGTTAGAAAGTTTCTTATAATAACTTTTTTTGTTGTTGTAAATAATACTAGAGACTAACGCGCATTTGTGTTATAAGGTGCAATTTAACGTATTATTATTGAGTATAAAATAATATAATATATAATTTAAAAGTAATGTTATTTTTGTTATAGAGTAGAATATATTCAAGTATTTATGTGTCTAAATGCAAATATATTTTTGAATAATTATATATAAGTTAAGTTTATTTTAGTACAAATTCAAAAATAAAACATTGTTGACTAATACAATTTATGTAAAGTATATTGAAATATTAGATTATTCATAAGATTTTAGAACTTCAAAGATGTAATTATTGTCTTTAATATTTTTAAAACACTACAATAATTTATTATTTTTACGGCACTTGGCCTGCGACGATTTTGAAATAACCGCCCTCACTATAACTTTGTGACGGTTTCTGGAACAGTTTTCGTTAATTGCCGCCATGTTTAAAGCACTCAAATCACCCCGCGTTTCATTTTCCAAATTTTGTTCTCTGATTTCTCAATCTCGCACGTGTTCCTTTCTCAATTTAGGACAAACCTAAAATTTCTGAAAACCTTCAAATCTCTCAACCTTTGTCAACGCTTAAGGAAATGAAATCCAACTTTGAAGAAAAACAAAATCACCTCTGTGAAAGAAAGTGATTTATCATTTTAGAAACAAATTTCTCAAATTGCTAAAAGAGAAAAACGAAAATTAATAACTCCGATGACACCATTTCTCACTTCGATCTTTGATGAAAACTAATAACCATTTCTTTGTGCTATAATGACTTGGATTGTAATAATCATATTTGTGTTTGTTACTGATTTAGACGCTATGAATGAACTTTTCAAAGGATGATGAAATGCATCTTGGGAGTTCTATACATTTGGGGGAAGGTCACTCTAGTTTTTGGTATTTTAGGTTCATAGCTTATGCTTGAATATAGGTTATGCTAAATTTTGGTGTTTCTTAAAACTTGGATAGTTTTCAATTAGTTTAGCTTTGTAAGTGTGCTTATGCTAATCCTAACTTTCAATTAGTTTAGCTTTCTGGTTGTATTTAAATTTGTGGTTAAACAGTGTGAGTGTGCTTATGCTAATCTTAACTTTCAATTAGTTTAGCTTTCTGATTGTATCTGAAATTTGTGGCTGAACTATGTGCTTATGCTAATCCTAATTTGTGGCTGAACTGTGTGCTTATGCTAATTCTAATTTGTGGCCGAACTGTGCACAAATTTGATTACAAGATGTTATAACTTTATATTCAAAAACAGTAAAAGGTTGTTTGTGACTGTATATGCAATAAGATATATATACTATAATCAAATATAAGCTTTATAGGGTTTAGTTAAATATAGAATTTGGTAGATCAGAGATACTTAGTCTGATCAAAATTTGGCAAAACTGTATATAGGCTTTAAAGGGTTAAGCTTTATATTCAGAACTGTATATGAAATTTCTTTTGGTAGATTTACCTAGAATCTGGAGCATGTCCCGGACAATTATTGTTTATTTTAAACTTGGACTATTTTCTTTTATTGTATATATATAGATTGGAAAATTATTTATTTATGTAGATTTTGCTAAACTGATATGTTTGGGTGATTTTGTTAGTCCGTTTATTGCTAAATATAAACTGATAAAATTCTTTATTTGTGAAGTAATCAATCTATTTACAATATTTTGAAATTCATGTTGAATTACATATAAATTTTGGTATAATTTTAAGATAAATTCTATAAATCTGAGAACAAAATACCTTTAGTAGTATGATGTTAAGTTAATATATTTTTTTACCAATCATGAACAAGTGAATTTGTGCATTTTTTAGTTGTATTTTCCAATAATTTATTGTTTAACTTATTTGTGATAAGGTTTGAGCATTAATTTTGAATATGCAAGTCCTGACATGATAAGGAATGAATAATTTGTCCACTTGTTTTTTACTGATTCTTCGATATGATACTCTTGTTAGTTCCTAATAGATAAATAGTGTTAAACTACTTCAAATATATGGTTTTTGACTAAATGGAAACTAATTTTGTAAGACTAACTTCTATGATGTCTCTTTCATTGATGATTTTTCTTTTTTAAATTGGCATATCAATTTACTAGTATACATATGTTTTTCTTGTGTTAAGAGAATGTAGTATATTATTATCATCAACAAATTAATGTGAAAAACTTATTGTATTAATATAAGAACTTGTGTATGGCTCATAATTTTTTTTTCTTTTGTTCCTACATATTTAGAATATTATAAGGTTGTAACTTAATTTTGGCATGAGTTCTGCAACTAAGTGGCAAAGTTGATATGTGGCGCGAGAATTTGAAATAAATACAATATTATGAGAGATATGTGGTGCATGTATCAGTTAAAAAGTTGTGTTTTAGATTTATTTTTAATGGAACTTATATTTCGAAAAATAATAGATTTATTTTTTTGTTAATTTTGAATAAGTTATTTATTATAAAATTGTGAAGAGGCATCTGATGTAAGAATTAACATTAAATGTGATATTGTAAAAAAATTTATGATATTTTTCTGACTTATTGTTTAATTTTTCTCATATTTGTCCAATTTGTTTTAGTTTATACTTGTTACTATGTCTATTTATTTGTTTATGAAATATTTTTCTTCTTGGACTTGGCAGACTGTAAAAAATTGACTGAATATATGTTCATAAGTGCTCAATAAAATATATTGAGATACTCTTTTAATATCTTATAAATATATAGTGAGAAGAAATGGAAATAAAAAATAGAGGATACTGACTCAATTGAATAAATTGTCTATTAAATACAAAATTGATGTTTACAAAGATACATAATTTTTCGATATATATATCATTATAATGCACTTATATCCGTTGTTTTATATTTTATATTTTTTAATATTTGAATTAGTAGTTTATTTCATCACTAATGTTGCAGGTAGAATATTGTTGTTTTGAGTCGTTAGAAAAACAACTGCTAAAAAGATTTTGTATTCAGTTTAGAAGTGAGTATTGTTGAAGGTTATAGACTAAGAGCTTGCTAAGGTTAGTTATTGGTATCATTTTCTAACAGTTTCTTCGTTTGAATGGTAATTGAGATAATTTGAAACCATGAAATAAATTAAGAAAAATGGATCAAAACATGAGTATGAGGTTAATTAAGTACTTCCTAACTTTTTATGTATGAGTATGAGGTTGTTATAATATTGTTCTGGTGGAGTTGTTCCCATAGCAGCCAAGAAATAATGACTTCCTTTTTGTGTGTGCATTTTTTATGTTTATTTAGACTTGTTTTTCTTTTAGGACATTTGTTTTGTGAGTTTGCTTTATGACCCTTTTGCATGTTTTGTTCCTTTATATATAGTGAGTCTATTATGTTTAAGTTTAATCTATTTTATGTTCTAAGTGTGGAATTGTGTGTCAAAATAACATATGTTAATCTTCTTTAAAACAATATATAAGTCATGGATTATGAAGCAACATACATCGTTGAATATGATCAAGGGATAAAAAATATTTATTACTTTTGCCTTTCGAGATAAATTAGAAAATGGAAAAATAATATGCCCTTGTAAACATTGTGGTTTCAAAAAACTGCAGAGTAGAAGTGTAATGTACGATCAGTTAAAGTGCAAATAGTTTCCAAATGAGTACACCCTTTGAGTACATCATGGAGAATCCATAGGAGAAACTAGTACTATCTCAGCTAGTAGTGTTTCAAATATAGTTTAAGACACAATTGTCGTTGATGATCAAATGTAAAACATGATCAATGGTGCTTTTGGAGTCGAAGATGATGCAAACGAAGTACCCATTAAATCAAATGCAGAGATTGATTAGAATGAAGAAATGGTGCCAAATGCAAGTCAACAAAGGTATGAAAAGGCCAAACAGTATTATGAATTAAGTAGAGAAGGAGAACAACTTTTGTATGAAAGGTGTGTTAAATATTCACTACTATTTTTTTGGTAAAGTTGTATCACATCAAATGTTTTTGTGGAATGACTGATAAAGCCATGCCAATGGTTTTAAAGTTATTAAAAGATGCATTTGAGTTTGCAAATATACCAAATTCATTCTATGAAGCCAAGAAAACAATCACCAAGTTTGGTTTAAATTAGGAAAAGATCCATGTTTGTCTAAATAATTGTATGCTTTATTGGGGTGATAAAGAAGATGAAGAGAGGTAGACCTGCAAAATTTGTAATACTTGCAAATGGAAATCAAAAGCAAAAGTTGGTGCAATTGGAGTGTTTGGTGATGGCAATAATCGAAAGAAAGTTCCTACAAAAGTTATTCGTTATTTTCCATTAAAACCATGGTTACAAAGATTATTTTTGTCCTCCAAGTCAACTGAGGATATAAGATGGCATGCAATTGATAGTAAGAATGATGGAATGTTGAGGCATCCTAGATATTTTGATGCTTGGAAACATTTTGACTTGACACACACTTGGTTTGCATCAGACCCGCGAAATGTGTGTCTTGCATTGGCTAGTGATGGTTTTAATCCTCTTGGAATAATGAGTACAAATTATAGTAACATTGACCATCATGTAACATTGACTCTACTCCTCTTCGTCTTCCTCATAGCAAAAAATGGTGTTTTATGGGTCATCGTCGTTTTCTTGATCGGAGACATAGATTTAGATTGAACAAGGTCCGCTTTGATGGTTAACAAGATATACGTGATCCACCTAAAATGTCACTTGAATTCAAATTCTTGAACAGGTTCAAAAAATTGATGTCACATTTGGTAGAAAGCCAGAGAAAGAAAGGTCGGGAAAAAGAACACGTGGTGGACGACCTACACAAGGTGTCAATCAACAATGAAAAAAGAAAACATATTCTTTGAACTTCCATATTGGAAGGATAGTCTTCTTCGCCATAATTTTGACATGATGCATATAAGACCCTTAATTTTAAATTCTAATTTATGCAATTTTAGTATATTTTTGTGTTGAATTGTTATGATGTTTAACTCAATTTTACTTTATTTTGGGAATTAAGTACCAAAATTATATTTTGTTAGAGTTTGTAATATGTTTAATATATGCATATATTTATTTATATATTTTGATACCCGTTTAAAATTATTTGTCAGAGAATAATTTATTTACGTTACGAACAATTTAATACTGAACAATTTTGTTAAAAATATTACTTGTAGCTGAAAATTTTATCTGTCAATTGAGTTGCGACGAGAGTAAATATTTTTATCATTAAGAATATATATATATATATATATATATATATATATGAAAGCAATGATAGGAAATAGGAAGCAGAAACATTTCCCTCCCTACCTCGCGTTCTTTTTTTCTTTCTTCCTCTGTTTCACGAAACCAAAGTATTGGTGGTTTCCAAAACCATACAAACACAAATCTTCATTTATCTACTAGATCTAAGCTCCCTTTTGAGACATGACAGAAGGTAAAATTGCTCCTTGCCACGTTGCGGTACTAGTGAGCTTGTTTTCAAAGTGACGACGCGAACACAAAATTTACCATAATTAACCGTTGTTCCGTAATCGATTGTTAAAGCTACAATGGAGGTAAGGGCTGCTTCCAAACTTTTAGATTGCATATAGGACTCTATATGTGCATTTGTGGACGTGGAAATTTGTAAGATGTGTTTGTGGGTGTTTCTAATTGAGATAGATTGTATTGAAAATGCGTCATAGTTATTTTCTTAGGATTGCATTTTTTTGCATGCTAATGGCTATCTACAATTGTGATGAAATATTACTCAATTGCTTAAGAGTTTTCATTTGGGTGTCTTTCTTTTAGGTAATTTAGGCATTGCATAGAAATTGTAGATTCAGGGTTTGAAAAAGTGATCTGACCTCTGAGCAAGGAAATGTAGTTTTCGTGAATATTCATGAATGCATTTTTTTTAAATCCCTCTAGGTGTGCATCTTTGAATTAATATGAGAGAAAAGCCTCCCTTTTGTTATCTCTCTATGATAAGTTTGAAAAATCGTTAGTGTTAAATAAATATTAAAAATGGAGAATCTTTTAATAGCTGCATTTACTTAATGGTTGTGGTGAAAAGAGTCAGAGTATGCTCATGCATTTCATAGTACATGGGGACCGTGATGGGGCCATGGTGATAGTGGTGATCGTGATAGTCCACGAGATGATGCCATGTGATTTGTTGGTTCATCTTATCCTTGCGGGGATTTTCGCGTTGTGTTGACCCGTGATAGGTGGCACCTTGGTAATTAGTGCTGGTCTGTGAGAGGCTGCACTCTAGAATGTGTTGATCTGTGAGCGATTGAACTCTAGAAAATCGTGTTGATATGTGAGCAATCGCACACTAGTAAATCGTGTTGTTTGTGAGAGATTGCACCTTGGTAATTAATATTGGTCTGTGAGCGGTTGTATAATTATAATTTACACCCCTTCGAGAAAGGTTTCGATTTGGAAATTTCATAATCATGTGCATTGGCATATATGCATTGCATTAGGGTGCTTGGCACGCGAGTCATGCTGGTTATACTATGATGATTGTACATACATATTCAGTTGTTGTTGTGATTTATCGTAATTGCTTTGAGGTCTAAATTTGGGTTGATTAAGTTTCGATGTACTTATGTGTTCATTATTGATGTTATGAATATTCGATTTGTGATTGAGGTGTGAATTTGTGGAGATTAATTTCGTGTTAATTATGTGTTCATAATTAATAATATTAATGTTTTGAAGTGTTAATTGATTTAGAGCCATTTTAGAAATGAAAATATGCATTTTCTCAATTGTATTCGGCTACGACAGTGCAGTTTGTCAAAACTTCATTTTTCAACATTGTTTATGCATTTTTGGACATATAAAAGCCTTTTCACCAGTAGAAAATTGATTTTTTAATACGGCAGATTTAAGTCGTTTACCTGTCACCAGACTTAACAAACGAGGTGGAGGTATATTTAAATCGGTTGACCGTATAAACGATTTAAAATAATAATATTGTGGCAATTTTGTAAATATGTGAAACACGTTTAACACGGTTATATTGACAATCGACTTAATAGATACGGTAAAAATATAATTAAAAAACTAATATATCCCATCATACTTTGTAGCTAAATCGGTTATTTGATAAACGAATTAACAAACTGAGGTAGTGGCAATTTTGTAAATATTTAAAATTTGTGGCAATTTTATAAATATTTAAAACTTGTTTAATGCGGTTTTATTAATAACCGACTTAAAGCAAATACAAAAGGGGAATGTAAAGAATCACTTAGTGTTTTATCTTCCACCTTATTCACAGTTAACTACGTCAACGTTTTAGCTTCCACTTTATTAACTGTTGTATTATTAACCATGTTTGCTACTGCATTTACTCCATTCCACACCCATCGTCCAACTCAGTTTCATGTTTCATCGGCTGACGTCCACTGAAAATTTCATCGCCACATTCTTCATCGCCACCATTTCAGATATGGTCGTTCAAGTTATTGAATAATAAATTTATATGAATAATTTTTTTTAATTTTCTACTCTTATATTGTTGATGTATAACAATAATTTTGTGACGTTGATTAAATGATTGGTATATGTGCATTTTCATAATTGTAAATTGTTATTGATTATATTTTTTAATATTCATATGATAAAAAAA
Source organism: Cicer judaicum (assembly GCA_037974835.1). Lineage (NCBI taxonomy): Eukaryota > Viridiplantae > Streptophyta > Magnoliopsida > Fabales > Fabaceae > Cicer > Cicer judaicum. The sequence continues at coordinate 21,999,333 of JBBPBS010000276.1, read as the reverse complement.
ATATTAGGATTCAACTGATATTGATTGTGTGTTTTTTTTCTTCCAGATATTTGATGACTCGAGATCAATTCACCCGTATCAAAGTAAATAAATTCAAAAATGTTGTGTGAATTTTATTTTATAATTAATTGAAGAAAATGACGATACTAATATATGTGTATTGAATATTGCATGGATTAGGAGCATGAAAATAAAATAGGAAATTTATATAAAAAAAATAAAATAAAAATTATTATTTTAACTATATCTATTAAGTCAGTTGGTCAAAATATCCGACTTAAAAAGATGATGTATTTTACTGAACTTACGATGTTTAAGTCGGTTAAGCTGAATCGACTTAATATGATGAAGCTCTATTAAGTCGGTTCATGAAACGAGTTAAAAAACATGTTTTTTAAGTCATTTGTTGTTAACTCAGGCACGAAACCGACTTAAAATGTATATTTTAATCGACTTAAAAAGACAAAATTCTATTAGTGTTTCGAGGAGTATGCTAAGATGAATTGTTCTTTTGAGCATTTGAAAATATTAGAATTTTTTTAAGTGTTATTTGTTAATTTCGTTTGGTGACCTTTTATAATTATTGTGGAAATTGGGCTTTACCCTCAGATGATACTCGAGTTCGTTCCATCGATTTTTACCTTGACGATGGAAACGTCGTTAGACTTCCTTGACTAAGATTCGCTGACTACTTGGACATACGATCCCATCTCAAGCAGGGCTACTTATACGGGGAGGGTAGTGAGGACTAGTAGGAATGTTGGTGCAATATATCTTGTGGAACTCACTCACAAGAAGATCAATTATTTGGTACCTTCTGGATTGGTGCTTGGGATGAGTAGAGCTTGGGAAGATGCAAATGATTCCTCAGTTAGAGTTGAGGCGGAGGCCACCGTGGGAGATAAGGAAATAGTGGTTGGACCAGGGATTGGCAGAAATGATAAGGGGTTGATGCTAGTGGAGCGAGAGATTGCAGGACCATCTAAGCAGGGCCGAGTTAGAGCTTCCTTTTCCATTGAATGCTCACTTACCGACCATCGCTGAATTATTGAATTGTTTTGAGATTCCAGCGCCGCTGAAGCCACCTATCTCGTGGGTGGATCTGACTTCTAAAGAAATTGATCTATCTATGGATATTGATGAGGAAGAGGTTACCTCGAAGATGGATACTGCGTCATATGGGACTTGTGGAGTGTGTGGAGGTCACCCATGCTATTGTAGTTGCTAGAGTATGATTAGATTAGTTTTGTTAAAAATCGGGGTGTTAAAATGCACATTGAGAAAAATGTGTGCAATGATATCATATTTACTTTGTTGAATGACAACACAAAAAGTAAAGATCATCTTAATGCAAGAAAAGATCGTAAAGCTGTGAGCATAAGACCTGACCTTTGGCCAAACGAAAATGAAAGAATGTTTTCAGCCGTCTTTACTCTAACTACTAAAGGTAAGAAGATATTTTTGACAACTTTAAAGAATATCATTGTGCCTTATGGTTATTCGAGCAACATTTCTAGATGCATTGACATGGAAAATCTTAAGTTGAATGGAATGTTGAAGAGTCGTGATTGTCACATATTGATGGAACAACTTCTATTGTTAGCCATTCAAACAACATTAAATGATGATGTTTCAGCCATATTGATTGAGTTTTGCTCATTCTTTAAACAATTATGCAATAAAGTATGGAATGTTGATGATTTGGAAAAATTGCAAAATCAGATTGTTGTTACTTTATGCCACATGAAAATGGTATTTCCTCCCTCATTCTTCATTGTTATGGTTCACTTGGTTGTTCACTATGTTGAAGAAGTTAAACTTGGAGGTCTTGTTCATTATTGATGGATGTATCATGTTGAAAAGTAAAATATGTGTGATTTTGTTCCTTCAATAATTAGTAGTTGACAATTTTGTTGTAACTAATATTATTGTGGTTCAATAATAGGTACTTATGACAACTTAAATTGTATGTCCGTAATAAAGCACGACCAGATGTGTCTATTGCATAAGGATACTTTGTACAAGAGATTATTACATCTTGTTCAAGGTATCTAGAAAACATTGAGACTATATGGAATCAACTTGGTTGTGTAGATGATGAGCCTATTAATGAGATACAAATTGACTCATATATAGCCGAATTATTTTCTATAGTTGGAAAATTTGTTGGTGGATCTTCATACTACACCCTTACACCAATTGAAAAGTTATAGGCTCATAGACACGTTTTAACAAACTGCATCATGGTTGATCTCTCAAGCGACAACATTGTAAGTCGTGCAAACGATAATACCACATCCTTATCTGGTGACAACACTACCAACAATAGTGCAAGCAACAAAATCACTACTTTCTCATGTGACAACACCAAGAGCAGTGCAAGCAAAAGAATCAACACCTTTTCAGTTGACAACACCAAGAACGGTGCAAGCGACAAAACCAAAACCTTTCCAAGAGACATCCTCTCACTATGAAGATGTGATAGAAGATGAGCCATAAAATTCTCAAAAAAGGAATTCTATATATTGGGATGTAGAAGTTATCAGTATGTTATCTAATGTCTAATTATATTTATAAAATTTAATTGTTTTACATTATTGAGGCATGACATATTTTGTTGAATTATGTATTAGATGAGGTGGGACATATTTCAAAGACACATTTAAGGGTATCAGACGTGCTTGAAGCTCCTCCTAATATTAGTAGAATAATAACAAGATGGAGTTCAAGTAGAATAACAACAAGATGGAGTTCAAGTGGGCAACCGGTAGGATCAGCTGCTAGTTTGCTAGGCGGTTTTTTTGGGGTGAAATTGCAAGGAAGTTTAAGGATTTTTCTGTAATGTACGACAATTGGAAACTAGTTTCATCAACAAGAAAAAAAATAAAATTTTTAAGGACAAAATACAAGTATCAATGATAAACAACCGAATATTCTTTATTTATTATTTTGATTGTAAACTAACTTTTTTTTTTATGATTATGCTAGTCAAAATTTGTTGTTAATGATGGAAACAACAAAAAATATATCCTTATGAGTCTTGAAAAGAAATGGCGTAAGACATATACAATAGTAACCATTCTTGTAAGTGGAATATTTCTTTGGAGGAAAACCTACAAAATTATCCATGTTCTATTATTAATCAAGACCACTAGATTATTTTTGTCCAATACAGGCGTAAGACATATACAATAGTAACCATTCTTGTGTTGTGTTATCATTTGTTTTCTATTGTTTATTTTTCCAATGTCATTTGTTATCACTGCAAGAGAAGGCTGATAAAAATGCTACAAATAATGAAAAGCTAACGATCCTTCATACATTAGGCTCTAAGACGCTTGCAATGAAGAGGGGTGAGTGGGTAGAACTCACTCAATCTACTATTGATTGCATATTGTATTGAACAGATGCTTATTACATATGTTTACTTGTAGGAACTGAGAGATGATTGAAAATAGAGTAGGGGTGAAATGTATTCAATTTGTCATAAAAAGTCTTATGCGTCATTTGTCAATGACAAGGCCATGAAAAGATATGTAAGTGTAAAGAATAGAAGTATTATGTGATTGTAAGTATTTCTTATTGACCACTTTATAAATTAGGATGCAACTTTTAGTTTTGGTAATAGGTGAGTTGCAAAGATATAAAATTACTTCTTTGGTTGGTAATAGTGAGTTGTAAAGTTAGACATTTATGTTACACAGAGGAATTTATGTTGTTTGATTTGTCTGTGTAGGAACAATTGCAAGCTGAAATTGGGAAGACTTGTTCTCCAAATGAAGCATTTGTTAATGTGTTTGGAAAAGAACATCATGGATATGTTCATTTTATGGGACTTGGAATAACACCGTCTCAAATTACTATATCTACTTCTCACTTTGTAAGTTCAATGTCTTCCTCTGAAGCTAATGAGAAGATGGAGAATACGCAAGATGAAATCGATAGGCTTAAGAAAAGGGATTCTGGATTTGATATGTTGAAGGAGCAAATTACTTTCTTGATGCAAATGCAAAATTCTAGAGAGAAAAAGGTAAAATTGTTTTCACAACAAACCTATTTAAAATATCATGTGAGAATTGTTTGACCTTGGTTAAAAGTATCAATTGTGTAATGATTGCTTCTAACTATATGAGAAATTTAGTTAATTAATATTTGACAATATTTATCAAGATTCATTGAGGTTAATATATATTTTTTTATTCCAGGAAATAGACATATAATCGCAAATAGATGGTAGACATTCATCTGAGTTTAGCCACCAACTTGATGATCATGGAACAACATCGTTATGGACTAATTAGATATTTTGATGAACTTCTATGTCTGATGGAGTTGTTTTGTATGTTTAGCCACTCCATTAATGTTTTGAATATTCAAACTAATTTATTTATTGTTTTAGTTAACTTCATTGTATGAATTGGTGTTATTTCTTTTGAAAAAATTATATAAATTAGATTTAGGTAAAGTAGTTATATAATTATGTATTTAAATTATGTGGATGATATTTACGAATATTTTTTTAATTTTTAATTAATAAAAAATAGGAAAAAATTGTATCATATTTTTTTATTTTATATTATTAGACTTGCGACGGTTCAAATTGCCTCAAAATAAATGTAGCGACGGTTGATAATTGTCGTACTTTTTTAGAAACAACAAAATTTGAGTGTGTTTAGTTACGGTTCTAACTGTCGCAAATTGTATGTCGAGGCGGTTAGGAACCTTCGCAAACGTTGTCGACGGTTGGAACCACGATTTTTAGAATCGTCGCTAAATGGTCTCGCGACACATGAATCTATGACAATTATAGAATCATCGCAATCGTCCATTTGAGGCAGTTATAACGGTCGCATGTGTCCCATGCAACCGCTACAAACCAATTTTTTTTTCTTGTAGTCAAATGTTGAATTGGTTAGCTTTTTTGTTTCATTAAAGTGTTCCTTCTAGTAATATATTTTTTAAATAGTTATCCATTTCTTTATTGTTAAAGTTTATTTAATTATAATATGTTATTATTTTATATAATCTATTATAATATATTAAAATAAAACTCAAATTGTATTTGTGGCAACTCATCTTTATCTATGTCGCATTATCTAGTATTTGCTAACTCACAAATATTACGATGTGTCATCTTCCAAAGCAGACTATTTTTTTCACTTATTCATTCAAGTACAATTATTTCATACAATATATAATTTTAACTTTAATTTATCATTCAATGACTTTTCGATACACTTAAAGACTCTAATTACTCATCAAAGCTTTCAAAAAAGACATAGTGCAGTTTAATAAAGACATTAATTAAATTAGATTATGAAAATATGTTCATTTAGAATGAAATAATTCTAACAAGGTAGAAACTTTATTTTTATTGTATTAGTGTGAAAAGCGACGATACTCTTCAAGATAAGTACTTTATCCGTCTTATTTTAAATATCTAATTTGAAGTGTGTATAATTTTTTAGAAAATGATTAATTGGTTAGGTTTCAATGATAAAATATTTCATTTATGTTTTTATTAATTGCAATTAGTGAAAAAATTTGATGAGTTGTAATATAATAAATAATGTTGTGTTATATTATAAAATGATAAATAATTTGAGACAAAAAAAAATGACAAATGAGACATTTAAAATGAGATGGAGTAAATAATTATTTTCTCATAAACTTGACTTGTCATAATGGAATAAAAATTTAAAAAATTGTGACAAATCTAAAATATTTGGTTAAAACCAAATTTGTAGCCTTCATTTGTTCATCTCCTGCTCACGTGTCTCTTGTGCCATATTTTTTTTGTTGAATTATATGAGTCAAAAGCAACAAATATAATATCACTCATAATACTATTATAACACAAAAGAAAATATTGAAATTTGATTTGAAGGCCGTAAAATTAAAAACATATATTAGATATTTCAAATTAATAAGAATTCATCGATCGAAAATAATAAAATTTAAATTTATTAAAACTAAAAAGAATAAATCTACGAACAAACTCGTAACACCTAATTTATTAACTTACAACGACATAATATTTACAACTGTGACAAAATTTACACATATGCAAAATTAAAGTGTTCGAAATATATACATCTCTAAAGTTGTAACTTTGAAGACGTCATTGGTTGAATATAAATAAGGTAGAAGATTAAACGATGTATTGAAACTGAAAATCAAACGTCACCCAAAGACAGAAAAACTAAACATATCTATAAAAAACACTTATTTAATTTAAAAGAGAAAAAAATGAATTTAAGAGGTGATTTTAAATCAAAAAATAACTTTTAATCACCTATCGCTAATAGATGAAGAGTTAAGAAGAAGGAGAAAAGGATTGAGCACGACGACTACTCTGAAAATAAGAGTAACAACTTTTTTTTTTTGTTCTCTAATATTTTTAAAATTATGAATATTTATTATTATGCTAGTGAAAAATTATCTTATAACTTTTTCTTTAATTTATTACCTTTCGATATTTGTGTTTGTTGAATCACTCCACAATTGAGCCCTCACCTAATTAATTCTAACTAAAAAAACAAAAGTGTTGATCGGTTCCGCCAATTTGCACGAGGAATATAGGAATTTAATGACAAAATGGTGACTGAGATTCTTTAACTTAATTTGTAGTTTTAGAAAAATTATTTATCTTTTTTTGAATCAAAACAATCTTTTAACTTTTTAAACGACAATAATATTGGACCTTTAGTTATGAAAAAAATCAAAATTGTGGAAAATGGTCTTATGAGCCCACCCATGTATGTGATTCATATTGATAGGATATGAAAGGGAATTGTGTAGTGATTGTAGTGAAAGAATCAAAGTAAAAGGTTGAGGAATATTTCAAGTAAAAGAGGGGTATCACTCAAATGTTTTTATTGAATAGTAAGTGATATTGACGAGACTCTTATGTCTGTAGACTAGTATCTGGTTTTTCTATCAATATTAATCTAGAGTTAGCTAGATTCACATAGTTGATTAGTCAATAATTAACATGAATATAATATTCCCATGCAAAAACATGAATATAATATCTACATACAAGACTCTTATGTTTGTAGTAGGGGTGGACAAAAAACCTGGACCCGCCTTAGACCCGCAAGGTCCAATCCGATTTTTGGTGAAAGTAACTCTTGTATTTAAATTTTGGGTGAAGAAATAAAAAATTTTGAGTTGTATGAGTTTCTTTGGTGAGATTTAAATCTGAAAAATTGATTAATCGAAATCCGAGTCCGATTGTAAAACAAGAAACATATTAAATTATTTATTTAATAGATGTGTACTTTTTGTGATTAATAATATCCAATCTTAATTAAAAGTGTATATATGATAGATGGTATGATACTCTCTACTATTGAAACTATATAGTCTATACTATTATTTTTTAAATTGAATACTTATTAATTATTTCCAATCGATGGTTTTAGATTTAGCATTATCGTTGCAAAACAAAAGCAAATTTCAACGAAAGGAAAAGAAAGCACATAATAAAACAAAAAAATACATAGTACTCTCAATTCAAATTTAAGTTATATTATTTTTTGATACTTCTCACAAGAACCAACTCCAACAAAAAACAATGAAATATGGTTAAGTAAAATCGAATAACTCAATTTTTCATGTGTAAAGTTGACTGCTCCAACAATTAGCAACAACATAAAGATAGAGAATAAGAGGTTGTCAATGGCTTTGGAAGTGAACAAGAAATAAAAATTTCCTTAGTATCTTCTCAACAATATGAGATGCCTTTAACTTCAATTTGGAAAATCTACGTCTTAAATGGGATAAGAACCAAATTTTAGAAGATATGATGTAATCGGTGAAAAAGTTGTTAATAGATTATTCAACAAGATTACATCTAAAACAAAGAAGGGGCATGAATAACTATACTTATGAGATTATCACGTATATATTAAGTAAAGCCCTAAATAAAAAATAAGTTACCAGTTTATATTTTTTTACTTTTATAAGTTCTAGTTAAGTAAACGATTATATATATCATTTTTAAAATGGTGTGATTCTGATATAAAATTTCTATATTATCCATATAAGTATTTTGGGCCATGCCTTCTAAGGCCCAACTATACAGTCCTTAAAAATCATCTTCTAGTATTGACCAGGATAGAATTTCAAAGGGATGGACTCGGATAGAAGTTTAACTTGAAGAAAAAATAATATATATAAATTTAGAGTTTTTATTTATTTATTTATTTTAAATTGGTTTTGTAAGTATTAAAATATGAACACTGTTTATTTTTTGTCATTTTTCATGCACTTTCATTGTTAATTTTTTATTACTCAATGAACTACTTTGACACATTTTTAACACTTACGGGATTACTTTTATACAAAAAGTTCAACAATATTAATATTTTAATATTTAATTGAGAGAAATAAAAATAAATGATAAAACAAATTTTCAAATAGTAAGAGAATAGATCACTCTGACGAATACCTCTACTAGAAATAATGTGATCAACATCATCACCATCACCATTAATTATGATAGAGTAATTAACAACCTCCATACAATATCATCTAGTCCACCCATTTATTATTTATTATCTTTAATATAACTTCACGCTGATAATTCCAATCAATTATCTTGTAAGAACTACTCGTGTTGAACAGTTTAAATATATTAAGAAACAAACTCTTTTCTTATTGTAATATAATTATATCTTTTTCAAGTGAAAACGAATTCCTTATTCCTTAACAGGCACATGGTTCTGTCGTTTTTAAGTATAGTTTGAGTGACAGCTAAAAAATACTCACAAGGTTGTGTACGATATTTGAATAGTGGAAAAAATTCCTAATAGGAAATAAATTAGATATAGCTATCATGTTAATAAAAATGTATAAATTGCTTTGTGCATCTATTATGTAGTTTATTCCCTTATTTTGATTTTACACTCCGTTAATTTTTAGTTTTAAAAAATTAATTTATGTCCTAAAAAATATTATTAGATTGAGTCGCGGGTTAGGTTGTTCTCTTTAAACGTTTCACGGCATTATTCAAATTGTGCAAGACAGAGTATCAACCACGAAATTCTTAGGATAAAACAATTCAAATACATTGTATCGGAGTTATACTGTACCATAAAAAATTGTTTTAGAATTATACCCTCAATATGACAGTCAGATGACTGCCACTCTTAATATGGTACTATGATCCTTCGAAAGAAAAAGAAAAAGTGGGAAAAAAAAGGAAAAGTAGAGAAAAGCCAAGATGCGGAGAGCTTTTGATGTTCTTTTCTAACTGAAGAGAACTCTCTATTTATAGAGGAAATCTGTAACTAGATCAGAGAAAAACTAACGACCCATTAGTCTAGATTCACAAAACTTGCGCTCTAATTTTCTCTAGATTATTTTACTAAAGAAACATGCACTCCACACTAGGTTTTTGGTCGGGCATTAGTTAGATGCGTGAGTCCAAAGATTAGGGTTTGATCGGGCAATAAACATATGCACGAATTCAGGAAGGAAGACTATATCAGATATTGAATGTTAACTCGATAGAAAGCAATTACCTAATTAATGTATCAGTGGGAGATAAAAACACGCAAACATTAGTTTAATATTAAATAAATAATTTTTCATATACTAAAAATTAATACACCACCAACCCAAGTGAGCTCGCGTAGTGGTTAATTTTGCATGCGCTCTTATTCCTTCAAAAAATTAAGATACCCTTTAGGGTTTCATCATCCTTCACAAAATTAGGATACACCTTAAGGCACATCCCAAGCTTCGTACCTCCACCTTATAAACACTACTAGCTTGTGATATCTCTTCTATGTGGAATTTTCTTATTTTTCAATTTTTCAACAATCTTCTATTAATATTATCATCATTTCTAACTCACTTGATTTACTAACAACGGTTTTAATTTTATGCAAAATTATTTTTTATGTTAAAAAATAAACTAAGTTTATCACTTAATTCTTTCAAAAACAATGTTGATGAAATTCTAAAGAGAAATTTTTGAACTAAAATGCCATCATTTTCTATATTTATGTGAGAAATTGTATTTTATGTGACCAATGTTCAGCCTTACACTGTTTGTTAAAGTTAAACAATACGCTTTATTTGTACACTCTTACAATACACATAATAAAAGCCCCTACTATATTCTCATTACAAAACCATTAATTTTCTAGGAACGATTACATGTCAAACCACCTAATAGATGAATATAGAGAAATATAAGTATTTTAAACGTAGCTTAAAAAATAATGGATTATTGAAAAATAAGTGCATTTCTAAAATGCTTGATAAACAAAATCTTATACATATCAATCACCTAATTGTTTCGGTGAGCTATGGTAAAACATTGTAAGTAAGCTAAGAAATATTTGAACGGCACAAATAAATTGAGCACAAAAATATTACTCGGACTTGGTCCAAGTATTTTCGTGGAGCTTAGGATCTGTTTGGTAGAAAACGATGTCTCCAGAATCGCTTACGAAGTGGTCCTGGCTCATGCTTTGTTGGAAGTACTTTAATAGATGAAATGGGAATGGCCCAGATTTCTCTGGCTCACGATAATAATTTCCAAGTACTGGCTTTGCTGCTTGTGTCTGAAATTAGTTTGAAATAAAAACATAACTTTTAGTACAATGGAAGAAAATGTTTTTTTATGTGTTACTATTAACACCCCTGTTTTAATAATGTTTTTGAATAATCTTAGTTTTTGATTAATGTTTGTTAAGAAACAATCCATTGCATTAAACTTATTTCGAAATATAATACAAAATTTGGCTGTAGTTTAGTGGTGAGAATTCCACGTTGTGGCCGTGGAGACCTGGGCTCGAATCCCAGCAGCCACAATTTTTCAATAATTTTTGCTTTTAAAACTTTTCTTTAAATTTTCCTATTTTTTGCATTTTGATAGTGAAGGATTTTTTTGGGACTTTAACAATCACAAATAAATGAAAGAAACAAAACTGTGGAGATAACTCTAGGATTTGAATCCCTAAACATTAAGGACAAAGTTAGTGAGTAGTCACATTCCACTTCTCCTAAGGCCACTATCAAAGTTAAATTGTGGGCCTTACTTTTTATGTTTTTGATTATTCGAGGCCTTTTGCCCCATTGTTAATGAGAAAGTAAAGAGAGAAGGGGACCTCTTTTCCCACCACGCATGTACACTTCAAAAAGTATTTTATTTTATTATATTTTCTAAAATATATACTTGCAAATGAGAAAGTAAATTTTTATAAAGATTTGAAGATTAAAAGTAGCTAAGAAAAGGGAATATGGAGTGAGAGAAAGTACCGCTTCAACCAAATGATAATGGGGAATTTGAGGAAAAAGATGATGAATAACATGGGTGCCAATATCATGGTGAATGTTGTTAACCCAACCATAGTCACGATCCACTGTTGTTAGACCACCCCTTAGATAGTCCCATTCCTGTAAAGTTGTCAATACCATCAATACATATTCACGGAACAAGTTCCTACATTCTTTTGGGGTACCACAAAATTTCATATAAATATGTTATCTATGTTTCAAAATATCAACACTAGTAATATCATTATATTCATATTCAAATGGGAATTTTTATTTATTTTTTTACCCTCTAGTTCTCAAGAGAATATAGTCTAATTCAACATCCATTAATTGAAAGATAATTAAAATTTAATTAAAAATTAAAATTGATTTAAAAGTACGGTGGTTAAAATAACCATTTTAGACATTTAAAAATAAAAGTTATTTAATAAAAAGACTTTCACAAAAGTTTTATACTTAATAGAAAATTTCCTATCCTAACATTTTTATTTTAAAATGTCTCAAAATAATTTTTTCAAAAACTTAATAAATTTCATTAAAATACTAATTTTAAACTTTAAAAACCTTTATATAAATTTATTTTAATCTCTAAATATCTTAAACCGACTAAAAATTATTCTTACTAATATTCGGATATCTTTACTTTAAATGAACATGTAGAGATTTTTCAATTATAAGTCGGTGTGTAACTTTATGACAATAAAGGTAGATTCACATTCCAATTATCAAAACACAAGAAAGTTCATTTTGTTTGAACTCGAATTGAAGATTATTTTTATAACCAACAACAAAAATGAATTTTTTCACTTTTTTTTTTAGTTTAAAAATATTAACTTAAAGAAGAAAACAATTATTTTTTTTTTTACTGTTTAATGTAAATATTTTGAAATTAGTAATGAAATATTGAAATAAAGGGCAGTTTATAATTATTTGTAAAACTAGGTACAAATAAATAAATAAGTAATATATACCAAAAAAAATAAATAATTAAAAGTCTAAAACTAACCAAGCCCTATTCCTTTGGCTTTTTGAGATTCTATTTCATCGCATAAAACAGTAACAAAAAATTGAAGAAACAGAGTATTAATATTTTTCTATTACCTTGCCACGATACCAGGGCAGTTTCTGTTTGTACCCATGGTGATGCATGTATGTGACAAAGTCTAGCCACATGATGAAGATCTAATACAAACACATTCAAACAAGTTGTTAATATTTGTGTAATTGTTGAACAAGTGTTAAATAACAAAAGAAAATGTCAAAAGTGAGATTTAATTACCCAATATGGAACTCCATAGAGTTTGAGCATAGAAATTGGACCGTTTATTAAGGATAAATAAATAAGCACACAAAACATGATACCCCAACAAAGAGTTGAAGTTAACACATCTATTCTTTCACTTGGTGTGAACAATTTGCTGTAAGGATTGAAGTGTGAACCTTCCTTACCAGGACTCCTATTCCACTGAAATGTAGTTCAAATAAATAATAATAAGATATAATTTTAACTATGTAGTATATAGAACAAGTTAATAACAATAATGTTGTAAATAATCTCTTACCAAATAAAATGGGTATGCAAAGACTGGAAAAGGAGAAGTAAATCTCATTGTTTTTGTCATGTTGTCTAAATTCTTGTACATCTTCTCTGTAAGCTGAGACATTAAACAAAGACATTTAATTTTTACATCTATAGATTTACAATTGAAACTAAAAAAAAAATAATTAATATGGAGAAAAAAAAAATTAAAAATATATATACATACAGGAACCCATGATTCATCTTTCTCAACATGTCCATGGTTTTGATGGTGAGTTCTATGGCTGATTCTCCTACAAAATCAGATCACATGGGTGTATGGTCAAATCAGATTTAAAAATTTGATTTTTTTAAAAAAAAAAAAAAAGAATATCAAAAGATAAAATGAACAAGAAAAGAATATAAAAAAGAGAGAATCAAATAAAAAAACCGACCATCCATGGTATGGTACAAGAATTGATGAGTGCAAGATATGGCCCACAAAACTATTCAACTTAGGACTATTGGAAAAGCTTCCATGGCCACTGTTCAATTCATAAACACAAAAACAAAAATAAAAACATAATAATGTAAATCATAAGATTCAAAATAATTAAATAAAAATGCAAAACATAAGATAAAAAAATAAAAATTACCAATCATGTCCAAGAACAAAAAGAGCCCAAAACATTGTTCCTTGAGCAACCCAATAGATTGGCCAAAAGAACCAAGAATTGAAATGAATTGCAGCAGCTATGAATGTAGTGATAATGAAGAAATCTCTAAGAAGGTAACTAAGAGACCTCCATGGATTTTTTATCCAACAATGTTTTGGAATTGCAGCACGAATTTCTGCAATCTTAAATGGTGGAGGAGCACTTGGATCGAAATTAGTATAAGGTTGTTGGTGTATTTTCTCATCAAAAACACCATTTCCAACATGTAGCAGAGATTCTGGTTCCTTAACCACCATTGTTGTTGTTGTTGTTCCTCACTCTGCTAACAATGCTGTTGTGGTGGAGGCTAAAGAAAAGGGAGAATATTATTATTATAGCTAGCTGTAAAATTAGTACAAGACCTAGATGTTGATTAATTCTTTTATAGTTCACATGGGGTAACCTATATATAACATCATAAAGTAACAACCGTAAAAACAAATCATAGTAATTACTATGCCATGCTGGAATATGTATACCAACTTTTAAATATCATTTCAAAAACTAATCAAAATTCACATTCATATTCAAAATTTAAGTAAGGGTCTTTTTAGTCTTTTTGGTTAAAATAAATGAATCATTTATTTTATAATATATAATTTTTTCAATTTTTAAGTTGTATTATTTAATTAATATTAATTTAATTATTTTCAATATAATAATTATATTTATAATATTAATAATTACCAATATTTAATAAGGTGATTTGATACTCTTCTTTTTTATTTATAAACTTTTTTTAATATTATGATATGATTAAATGTTTTAATTAAAAAGTATATATTAACAACAACAGTACAAGGTCTTCATTAAATAATTACCATGTATACCTTTTTCTTTATTTTATTATACTTTATTGAGCGAATCTATGACAACTTCTTATAAGATGTCCAAATATATGACACCCCTAATGGCTGAATTACTATGGCTTAAACATAAGGTCTATGTGGAGTGGAACAATCATACAACTCCATAAGTATGAATATGTACTAATTATGGAAAATGTATACTGATTACGGAATTTTAGTAGACAACACAGAAATTGATTGGAATGCTTAAAATGTCAATTTTTTTTAACATTTATTATTTGTTTAAGTCGTGATGATTTTAAATACATCAAATTAGAAATAACTTAGAAGTCTAAACAAAAGCATTGTGCAGTTAGTTTTGGAAGAAAACTTGTATTACCGTGATAACTTGTATTAGCGTGATACGTTATTGAGTCAATTAAAAAACCTTATACTTTATTTAAAATAGGAGTCTTTATTGGAAAAAAAATTCAATTTCTATTGGAAAAGATATCCAATAGATAAAATTTTATACTAATTTATAAAAAAAATAACTTTTACTTTATAAACTGTTTTGTAGAAAAAAATTAAATTCAGTATTAGAGTCTATAATAATTTATAAAGAAATTCAAAAATTGAAAATGACATAAAATTAAATATTATTAAATATATTTAAATATTTTTTAATAAAAACTGTACAAATCAATCGATTTCAAATTCAATTTCTAAAATTTATTTTAATACTATTTATTTTTTTTATTAGTATTAGATATTACGTTAATCTATTAGAATTAATGTTTATTAATAGTTATTTGTTTAATTTAATATACTTTTATTTTACTATTACATATATTTTAAACATAATTTATAAATA
>JBBPBS010000276.1:21954136-21974489 GCA_037974835.1 Cicer judaicum | reverse complement strand
TTGTTTTGATATATTTATTTAATGTATTTTGTTTGATTTTATTAATATTTTAATTTTAATTATTTTTATTTATTAAATCTAGATAAAATATTAGAGAAAATTGTTAACCAAATAAAATTAAATTGCTAATTTATCTGTAAAATAAAATGAAGTTGTTCAAATAATATAAATTTATATATAAAATAAAAAAACTTGTCAAAATAATATAATACATTATTTATTTTAACACATCTATTTAATTAATTTAATATATTTTATTTAATTTTATTAATATAATTTTGTTTTTTTAAATAATATTTGTATTGTTATTTATCAAATTAACAATATTTTCTAAGGTGAGGTATTTTAGTGACTTTTTTAAAAATTAAGAATATTATATAAAAAAAAAAAAACCTCGTGCAAGATGGTAGTTTTCTCTCACTCCAGTTGTTGTTTTTCACTAAAGTTCACTCGATCTTGAAAGTACACATTACTAATTCTTATTTATGTGTTATACTAATTATTATATATTATCCTATTTTTCCTATAATAATCGTTGCATTTGACATTTTCAAATAAGTTAAAAGAAGTGATTTTATTAATTTATCTTTTTAAATTATTGATATATTCTTTTAGAAGTAGAGAAGATAATAAATTAAATACCACCAATTAAATATTTAAAATATAATATTTAATTTAATAATTTCGATATTTATAAATAAATAAAAATATATTAATATTTGTCAATTAAACTAACAAATATTGATATATTAAAAGACACCAATATTTGTTATTAAATAAATGAACTATAATTTTTTTAGACATAATATGATACTAGTATACTCTCCTTTTTTAAAATAAATAAAAGAATATTAATGTATATGAAATAAATGATATATTAATTTTATCT
The DNA here is from genome assembly GCA_037974835.1 of Cicer judaicum. NCBI lineage: Eukaryota > Viridiplantae > Streptophyta > Magnoliopsida > Fabales > Fabaceae > Cicer > Cicer judaicum. The sequence continues at coordinate 21,973,600 of JBBPBS010000276.1, read as the reverse complement.
ACTATTTTTTTTTTAAATATTGTTTTAAGATTGGGAACGTATATTCTATCATTGATTCCTAGTTCACTAACATAGGAATACTGATACTCTTTAGGTTGCTTAATATTTTTTCTTGAAATCTTGTGGGGTTGCAACATTTTTTTCACATTAGTTTGTTGGGGTCTCAAAAAGCGGTTAGCTCTTGGTCTAGCAACTTTATATTCTGTCCATGTCTGGTTTTGTACCTCTATATCACGTGATATTTTATAATCTAGTGGGCCAATTAAAGATATTTTATAAAAATTATTTTTAAAATTATTTTATAAATAATTGTGATGTTGGAGGTGTAAACTTTTATACAACATCAATAGATAACAATTAAAAAAAAAATTATTAATGTTTTCAACAAAATCTTACACATTCTTAACGGTTTTTTTACAAGGAAACTTTTTAATACTTAATTATATATTTCTTCTGTTCTAAAACATAAATAAAAAGAAAATTAATGTATTTTACTTGAATTTTAAATTGAATATATTAATTTTTATTTTATATTTTGAGCTAAATGTATTCTAACGATTACAACTAAATATATATCTCTTTAATTTTTTAGAATAAATATAACAACTTTTTAAAAATGTTTTTGTTTATAAAAAAAATGGAAAGAAGAATATCTGAGTCGCTTTGTCATTTGCCCTCGCTAGTCTCTAGATCCATCCAAAAACATAAAACAATAATTTATAGTTGAGATCTTTGGTACATGTTTCGCAATTTTTTGTTTGTCTATTATGATTGAGATCTAGTGTAGTGTAAAAGATTCGAATTTTACTAAGCATCCATTCTAGTTATTTTTTCTAATATAAAAAATTGGTTCTTCCAATATTATAAAATGAGTATCTTTTGGGAGAATAAAAAGTTTGTCTTTGAAGCTGCTCCAAACATGTCTTTCCACTTTATTTAATCGGTGCGGCCAGAAAGTAAAACAATTTATGTTTTGTAACTTGTCCTGCCACCAAAAAGAGCATTGTCAGTGCTTTCCTTCTTCCCTATATTAATTGGCCCCAAATGCCAAACTTGTTGGAGAAATTAACATATCATACCCAACTTTATTTTCACTTTATACCTTTGTGTTGGGATGTATCAATAGTTTGGGTTAAGAGCAATTATATACATACCAATATATGAGTTTTTTACATGTGCTCAACATAATAATATTTTTTTTTAGTTAATGTAAAATTTTTGTTCGTCCTTATATGTTAACAATTTGTTGAGTTTGAGTTTAAATATGTGTCCTCTTAAGTAAATGTTTTTAAGTACATTTATATTGCTGTTGGCATCACATCAACAACAAGTAAACAGCAACTATTGAGTTGAACGGGTGTATTTTTCATTAAATACAAAATTCTTATTCACATTTAATACAAATAATTTCTCCTTTAATTGTGAAGTTAACTCATCATCTGATATGCTCTTCCATAGTGAACACCATATTTTTTTATAATTTTTTTTTCATTCATATAATATTTAACATCAATATTTTTTTAATTATCGTGAAATTCATATTTATAGTTAACATACCAACAGTATTTGAACAATTGTAAATATTGCTCTATTCCTTTGCTTTTTTTAAAACAAAATTATTAAAAGAGAAAAATAAGTAGTTAAAGGTAATATAAGAAAAACCCTTAATATATAATAACAAAGTTGAATAATTTTTTGGGTGGGTAAACGACATTAAAAGTGACATGACATTTTTTCTCTGACTTTTCATAAGTATATAATAATAACTCAACTCAGCCCATTGATCACTTATGGTGGAAAATAATCAGATCAAAAGCAATCATCTTTGTACCTATTATCTATTATTTTTGTGATTCTTTTGTAGCTTTTAACATAGAGTATTTATGCACGTGATTTTAATTTCAATGTTTGTAATAATTGTACATAGGGTTCTCATTAGATCTATGCCTAAAATCAATTCTATTTAATAGAAAAGTTATAAAAAAAGTATTCTAAAAATCAATTATAGTGACCCAAAGACAAATGGTAGTTTTTTAATATGTTATGGTAAAAATGCTCTTGAACCATGTCTTTGTAATGAAAGCTGAATTTGCCTCATATGTGAAATTTGTCGGTTTACGGTGAATGTAAAGCTAAACCAACCCATGATATTGAACATATATTAATTGTTGTCAGTGTAACCAAAAATCCATTAAGTAGCTGCATTATCAATCAACAATATTCAGATTCATTCCATATTGGGTAGAATGCCAATGAATATACTTTTTGTTATAAACAATAGCTGCTAGGGTAGGCACCCCAACACTATTGGGCAGGATGTCAATGACAGATTTGGAGGTTCTACAGCCGCTATACTTGCAGGGCCCTGTTCGGGTCAGGATAATTTAAGTCTTTTATCTTAATAAATTCAATTAAGCCCAACATTTATAATTAATTAATTTATTATATTATATATTCATAATTGAATTTAGTTATTTTGATTTTATTTTTTATTCAAAATTTTGAGTTCGAAAGTCCTAAGTTTTGATTGTCTAATTTGAGTTGAGTCTTACAATTTAATTTAGTTAATTGTTTTCTTTACTTTTAATACCCTCTACTAGTACTTCATTCATTCTCTTGCCACAACATACTTATGTTTATGTTTGATTTTCCGTTGAAATTGATAAAATTACAGTGGTTTGATATGATTTTACAAAAACTATTTATATAAACTTTACAAAATGGGAGTGTGTTCAACTGATTTTTCTAATCTCAACGTGTTTTTCGAAAATTTCCCTACAAAAGAAATTGTGGTTTTAAAAGAATTATAATTAGAGTCGATTATTAGAATTCAGGTGTTTAAGTTAATAAAAAATAAAAAGTGATGTCTTTATAATAGGATTTTTAAAATCTCATTTTTAATTATTTTTTAAATCAATAGAAATCAAAACAAAACTATTTAATTTATCTTGTGAATTAATAAATTTTAAATAAAATTTTAATAATTTCAATTTTTTACTCTATAAGAATTAAGACGTATATACATTAAGAAAACAAATAAATGTGTTGAAGTAATTCAGAATTGAACTTATTAAGAGATGAATATTCAAGTAAGAGTCCTTAATTATTCGTGCAACCCGCTCGACCCATATTCATGACTACCAAAATAAACATAATTGCCTTGATTATTATATGATGATATAAGTGGCCACAAAAAGTAAATATTTGTTCAAGTTCTTGCCTTTTTAATGTTACTCTCTACAAAATGAAGGTTTAGACTTAGGTGCCGTATTGTAAACTTGTAATGACATTACATTGTTAACGTGTACAATATTTGCCAATTATGTTGTCATCAGGATATTAACGAATCAAAATTTACTGCAATGAAAAATATACAGTAAAACACATTAATTAATTTTGGTTAATTATTTGAGATTAATTGGTCGAATTACATTACACTTACGCCAAATTATTTTTTAAAAATATTCATTATTCATTTTTAAATTAGACGACTAAATTTAATAACTATATCTAGAGGTAGATGTTACACAAAATATTGGAGAAGTCGAAGAGCGATAAATATTCACTAAAATATTATAATTGAAATTTATAAAAGTCATTTTTTTTTTGAGTTTTACACAATTCATATATAGTTGACAAATTGAAAAAGTTAGAATTTCAATTCTCATAAATTTTATAATTTTCACAAATTATACCGTTTACACAAATTTTTAGAACTTCACACAATTCAATCAAATAAAATATATCTGCTTTACAATTTTTATTTTTGTCGAAAATTTTCTTCTTGAAAAATGCATCTATTTTCTTATGTTTAAACATCGCGTCACTCTTAAAAAAATACACAAATTAATTAAAACAATTCACAATTAACAAATAGTATCACACTATATCATATATCAACGATTAACATATAGAAATTTGTTAATAAGTAGTAGTTGAGTTGTTAAATATTATATTATAGTTTGTCTGCTCGAGATTAGTTAGTTTATTATTCGATATTAAATTATTTATTTATATATAGAACTTGTTGTATTAATTTTATTGTATTTTATCATTATAAATTTTAATAAATTTCTACTATATTTTTTTTATCTCTTCAATTACATAATTTCTAATATGATTAGCAGTTTGAGTTGTAATTTAAGAAAATTATTACTGACAAAAACATTAATATTTGTTTTTTAATGTATTTATAGAAAAAAATTATTTAAGTAATAGAGAAAAAGAGTAAGAATCTAGAAAATATAAGAATTGAGATAATCTAGGAATGAAGACCAAAGAGAGAAAATTGAGCAAAGAACTGATAAATGAGAGGGACATAGGTAGAGAGACAAGAGGCGAGAGACAGTTTCTCAAAATCATTCTATGTTTTCACGTGGTTTGGCCAATTGTATGATAATCCTTATGAAACAAAATCTATTTATAATATATTAATATAGAGTCTCAAATAATTTTGCAACACAATATTCATTTATGTGCCATCTAATTTAAATATTGCCACATCAATCAAAATTTGATATGATAACTCTACAAGGGTACGTGAGTTACAGTACAATCGACAAAATTTTATAATCTATTAGTTACTCAACAGTTAATACACCTCCATTTTCTTTGTTAACCGTTTTTAGAATTCTAATTCTCCAATTAATATTGGATCCTTTTGAAAACTTCTTAAAGGTAAATATACATACGACATTGGTAAGGAGAACTTAGTAGTCCAATGTTATACCAAATGTCTTTGCACTATAAGAGAACTTTTTATTGTGACGAATAAAAATTTTCACAAAAAAAAAAAACAATCACAACAGATAAATTTGTGGCAGTCTAGACAGTTACAAATAACTTAGTCACAGTTTTATGACGGTTAAAATGATAATTGATCTTAGTTATCATTTGTGAGTATTTTAATAATCACAAATTTGTGAAAAAAAATCAGCTACAAATTTGTAAGAATTTAGGCCGTCACAAAAGATAAAACTGACGAAAAAAACCACACTTTGTGAGAGTTTAGACGCTACAAATTAGTAACTTTTTTTTAAAAAATAATTTTCTAAATTCAACATTAATATTAAAAAATACATTTTATATATAAAATAGGCTAAATTACATTCGTGGTCCCTTAACTTAATTTCAAGTAACGTTTTAGTCCTTTATTTTTTTTCTTCTCGATTTAGTCCTTTATTCTTAATAATATTAAATAAAGTATGAAAATATGAGTTTATTTGAAGATTTGCATTACGGATTTGATTAAATTTGTATTATATTGAAGAATATAATTAATTTTATGAGTTTTGATTGAATTTTTTTTTGAATTTTTGTTTAAAAAAGGATAATGTTGTTGAAATTTTAAAACATAAAATATCAAATTGTCATTTAAAATTAAAATAAAGGACTAAGTCGAAAAAAAAAAGATAAAGAACTAAAACGTTACCTGAAATTAAGTTAAGGGACCACGGATATAATTTAGCCTATAAAATATTATATATAAAAACAAAAATATAATTTTAATATTAATTAAATTATTACTACCAAACAAAATAAAACATTCTAAAATAACTAAAATTTTAATTTGAATAAAAATTTTACAATTTAAATATTTTACTAACACTCTTTTTTATATATAATCTTACTTACATTAAAGTTTAAAAATAATATTATAACTAATTTTAAAAATGTTTATATTCTAAAATAAATTATTAACTCTCTAAAAATAATTTATAAGGACATAACTTTTTTTTTTAATAATAATTTTATAAATTATTAATCTATATTTCATACTAGCTTGATAGAAGATAATGTATAAATCAAAGTTTAATAATAAATAACAACTATTTGCAATCAACTCAATAACGCGACTATCAAAATAAAAATTAAATAATATTTTTAAATAAATAATTTTAAATAAAAAAATAAAATTAAAAATTAAAATATAAAATTAAATCTTACGGAAAGTTTTAAAAAATATTTATAAAAAAATGTTAAAATAAAATATTTATTACGTCGACCTAAGTCCTAGGAAAAACAGTGGTAGCCTAAACCCTACAAAATATTTCTATCCTGAGAATATTGGTTGCCACATTTAAATAATTTTTTTCTCTCATTATTTTGTGTTCTATTTTGACTGCCACAAATTGAATGTTTTTTTTTTGCTGTGTTGGAAATTGTAAGGTGATATAGGTGTTTGGGTCTTACGAAACACTTTCTGTCAATATGTTCTTTTTAGATTGTTGGCAAATTGTTTTGTTTCATTTTCGTCTTTGTTGTTTATGATGGTGATTCAACGAACGATTAGGATCAACATTTAAACCACATTGAGGACGATAATATAGAATTAAGCCAGCAATTCATGTATACGGTTCATTAGATTCAATTTTTTGTTCACCGCAAGAGAACAACTATTTACCGTCCAAGAATTTTTGAGGAACGGTGTTATCCTAGCAAAAACTGTCCTATACAAATTAGGAAGACTATTTTAAAAATTCCTCGATAATTTTTAATTTTTTAATCTTTTTTCTTCCTAATACCAGTTTATCTCGACTTTTTTGTTGTTGTCGAAATTCTATTTATTTATATTTTATTGATTATACACTAAAATGGATTTTTAACTTCTTTTAAATATTAAACTCTTCACATACCTATAATATGAAATTCTTTGTTTGCAACGGGCTTCTCTTTATAAAAAATAATTATTATGTATAAAATTTATAAAATATTATTGTACTTTATATTATTAATAATAAAAAATATAGATAATTTAGTAAAATAAATTATCTCTTTCTTCTAATTATTATTTGTTAGAATTTTATATATGAAGAAATTCAGTTGAGAAGGAATAACTTACCTTATGTGTGCAACATATTCTTTAACGTAGATTTTTTATTGATAACCGACGGTAGATATTTCGTACCTATATCAATTATAAAAAGACAAATATTAAAGAAGTCGATAAGAATCTAAATGTAGAAAATAAGAATCTTAAAAATTATGTAATTTATATTTTAAAATTGTAAAATATGGTATTTTTAACTTAAAATTTATGTTTTATTTTCATTTTTATAGTTGTTTATCAAGTGTTAGCATGAACCTTGTAAAAAGAAAAGGCGTAAGGCTTTATGAGTGGCCTGAGAATATATTCCATCATTCAATATTATAAAAAATAAGTATAAATATGATGCCTTTTGGCTTGTAATATTCAATATACTCCTAGTCTCCTAGATTGTTGTCAACTATCAGGTTTATCTAACCAATAGGCAATTTTCTCAATCATTCAAGTTCTCAAATGGAAATCTATGCCAGTTAATATTTTGACTAGTAAAGAGATTGTTCAACTGAAACACCTAAAAAAATTTGAGAAAAGATTTAAAATTCAACCTGCATGTAGTTGAAGTGCACCTTCCTATATTCCAAATAGAGAATTTAGGAGAACATTGAAAGTCCATTCCATTTCATAGAGAGAATCTTATGCTAAAAATGGAGAATAACATTGTAGGAAAATAGTGATTGCCAAAATGCATGAAAATGAAACTTTTAAGAATCATGAGACTGATTTCAACATGGAACCTAATTCTTCTACCTTTCAACTATTTCCCTTCCATGGTGGATTCATATTAGCCTCTTCTTCATAATTCACTGTCATGCACAAACTACACTTTTTGATGCCATAAATTCATCTTAATCCTTCACCTAAACACACCCTTTTGCTCCCATATATTCCTCTTAAGCCTTACACTTGCAGCCTTTTCTATTAAACTTTTCTAAGACTAATCACATAGGCAAAGAATATGGTAGTGCATGCTTAAAACAGCTTATGTTACTTATGAATCAATACATTATTTTATTGAAAATTATATGTTCAAACTACCTTTACTTTTTTCAACTTTCTTTAACACTTTTGAGTTTAATGATGTTTTTGAGTGCAGAGTTTTGAGGAAAAACCTGTATCAGTTGGACCATGGGGAGGCAGTGGTGGATACAGTTGGGATGATGGTGTATATTCAACAATAAGGCAATTGGTTATTGTTCATGGAGAGGGAATTGACTCCATCCAAATTGAATATGACAAAGAAGGGAATTCTATTTGGTCATTGAAGCATGGTGGAAGTGGAGGCCATAAAATTGACAAGGTGAGTTTTCCACGCCCTTACCTTATCTTTTTGAAGACTTGAAGGTACAAATTGAGTAGACAAACTCATAATAGTCCATTCAAAACAAGTCTAATGCATAACTGATTGATGTTTAATTACAATTGACCATAATTAACGCAAGCAAAGAACACACAAATTTGATCACGCAGTCAATTGTGCCTACATCTCCGAATGCACAGCGGTTGCAATATTTTTCTATTATGATTCAAGTTTAGGATTTACAATGTATAACTTCTATTTAAATACTACAATCTAGTTTACAAGATTACCCTGACCGATATCCATTTATCACTAAATACTACCTAACTTGCCCACTTATTACTATGAGTCATAGCCAACATTAATATGATAATTTCTAATAATTGATTATGTCAATCCACATAATTGATTATGATTCTGGTGCAGATTAAGCTTGATTACCCAAATGAGTTCCTAACATCAATTGATGGATACTATGGTAGCTTAAATCAATTGGGGCCAATCATCATCAGGTCACTGAGTTTTGAAAGCAACAAAAAACTCTATGGACCTTTTGGAGTTGAACAAGGAACATACTTTTCCTTGCCAGTGACTGGAGCCAAGATTGTTGGATTCCATGGCAGGTATGGTTGGCACATAGATGCCATTGGAGTTCATTTGAGATCCTATCAGCAGCCAAAACCATCCAAAGCTTTGTCTAATTCAAAGAACTACATGACTAACAGTCCTGATAATGTTGGTTATTCTGTAATACATGGAAGTGTTAGCCAAGGCTTTGATATTGTTGTTGCTGTAAAGCAACAAGACGTTTCTTCCAAAACTTCACCTACCATGAAGCCTAAGATTCTCAGCTTCAAAGAACCTAAGAGTATTGAACCAAAAGAAAAGGTAAGAAAAAGTGAACCTTCATTAATCATCCATTTTAGTGTTCTTTAGGCTTTGTTTGGATTGATGGAATATGATGGAGTTAAGTAGTATAATGGAGATTACTTTGTTTGGATGTCTAAATAATGAACTGAATGGCATGAAACTTTGTTTTGTTACATTATAAAATATCCAAACAATGGAATGAAAATCTTGTTCCATTCCACCCCGTTTCACTCAATTCCATTATGCTTCGTTCATTTTAAAATATCCAAACAGATTAATGTTCTTCTCAACTTTAAACTTAAGAATCTTTATCATATGGTGAAGGCCCAATCAATAGTTGAAGGTGTGGTCACATATGGACCTTGGGGTGGAAATGGTGGATATGTATTTGATGATGGACCTTACACTGGAATAAGGCAAATCGATTTGTCGCGCAATCTTGGAATTGTGTGGATTAGAGTTTTGTATGATCTTGATGGGGAGGCTGTATGGGGAAACAAACATGGTGGAGCTGGAGGATTCAAACATGAAAAGGTGAACTTAAGAGTTAATAAACCCTTTTAGGCATTCAGAAAGTTTGGTATATAAGGGACGAAAAACATATTTAACTGTTATTTTTATGCATGATTTTGCAGATGATCTTTGATTTTCCATATGAAGTCCTTACACATATATCAGGCTACTATGGATCTATGATGTACATGGGGCCTTCTGCTATAAGGTCACTCACATTCTACACCACCAAAAGGGTTTATGGACCATTTGGTGATGAACATGGAACTTATTTCACAACAAAGCAGAAAGAAGGAAAGGTAGTTGGCATTCATGGTAGAAAAGGTTTTTTTCTAGATGCTCTTGGTGTTCATGTGATAGAAGGAAAAGTAATAGTGCCAGTGGCAACATCTCCCTCCATGGAAGTCATCCCAAGAGAACCAAGTATTACTGAAATAAACAGTTCTCAATGGCCTTCCAAACTTGTACATGCTAAATCAGCACCACTTGAAGAGGTATTCACCTTTTATCATATATATGATATGATATGATACAAAATTAACTAATTCAACTGTGAAACCATGTTATATTATTTTCACAATCATGTATGTTGTGTTTCAAAGAATTTTTCGCCTTTTTCATAGGTTCCTCGTGGCGTGATTATAGAACCAGCTCCTTGTGGACCAGGTCCATGGGGTGGAGATGGAGGTAGACCATGGGATGATGGAGTCTTTTCAGGTATTAAACAGATTTATTTGACAAAATCACCAGAAGGAATTTGCTCAATTCAAATCGAGTATGATCGAAATAAACAATCTGTATGGTCTGTGAAGCATGGTGGTAATGGAGGAAGTACCACACATAGGGTATGAACATGATTCTTAAGCAGATTCATGATTTCTAACACAAAAAGAACTTTCTTATTTCATTCTTAGAATCTTAGTCTTACTAATAAAGTCTATATTGTGTTTTTAGATAAAATTGGAGTATCCAAATGAGGTTCTGTCTTGCATATCAGGCTATCACGGTTCGATTTCTACCGATGAACCGGCTATAGTGATTAAGTCATTGACCTTCTATACTAGTAGAGGAAAGTATGGTCCATTTGGTGATGAAGTTGGGAAATTTTTCACTTCAACCACAACAGAAGGAAAGGTGGTAGGTTTTCATGGGAGGACTAGCATGTACTTGGATGCTATTGGAGTCCATATGCAACACTGGTTGGGAAACAACAAAACTTCAAGGTCATCATCCCTCTTCAAACTATTTTGATTGATACATGAAGAACAATAAAGTGTGAGTGATCACTTGACTACTTGTATACTATCTTTTTTCTAGACATATGTTAGTAAATAAGTTGTTATACCAGTATTTTCCCTTTCACCAGAGTTTAAACCCCAACCCTTTAACTTCTCCAACATGTAAACTATCTAAATAATGATTTGTCCTTATTCTAACACAATAGTATCAATTGCAAGAGTTACTTGTGACAGTTTTGTTTTTTGAATCCAATAATCTACCGACCAAAAAGAGATTATGGACATGTAAGTAAATAAAATGATTTCATTGTGATCATACATTTCATGAATAGTTTATTTATGAACATGAAAAATGATATCTTGGTTTACAAAATATATACAATAGGACTTAAGATGGTCACATTTCTGATTTATGAGAAACTATGAGAGAAAAATGAATTTTTATTGATTTCAACATGCAAGTTTCATTGCCTTGTTCATCAAGGTTCATTCCCAGTCCTCAATTTCCTCATTCTTATGCCACTTTATTCATAGTCTGCTTATATCACGGCCAAATACAAGAGTTGTAATCCAGTTGATAAATACATAGAATCTGTTCCTCCAGCTGATGACACGCGTAATATAAGCCGAGCGCCAAATAAAAAAACTAAGAAATCCAGCCATAGCTACACCTTTTGCCTCCTGCATGAACTTGCTTGTTAAGTTAATAATAGTTAACCAACACTAAAGCTCAGGAATGATGTTATATTAATTACCTTGCTTTGTCTAAGGTCAACAAGAGCCTTGTATCTGCCAATAGTTGCCATGCTTCCAAGATGCTTGTAAACAAATGGATCCCCAAGTTCTATTTCTTTTGCAGTGTTTGCATGGCCTGCACCTGCTTTCCCAATTTTGTTCAACATGTTTGCTAAATATTTACCCTGTCTTTCTGCCACCTGTGAAATCCAATTGCTATTTCATCAAATGGACAAAAATAAACTTTCTGAAGGGGTGTGTACGAGAAAATAAAGGTTCTATATCACTATATGGTATCAGAAAATGTTTTCTACAAGTGAAAACATGACATGAAAGTGTTGGTCTTCCAGTAGTTCTAATATCACTTACTTGGGCCAATGCTGGAAGTGTTGGTCTTCCAGTACTTTCAACAAAACCACTGCAATCACCAATGGAAAACACATCTTTTACTGAAGGAACACGAAGCCACTCATCGACACCAACCCTGAGAGAAAAGAACATTCAGAATTTGCTTTGAAAGACTATAGAAAAGTTATAGTCACTATATGTACTTGATCCTTCTTTCATTACATGGATCCTCTACAACAGCTACGCAGTGCATCAACTGTGATGACTATTAGATTTAGAAAGATAAAATTCCTTTCTCTTGATCTAACGGTTCTCACAGCTGCTACAACGTGCAACTTTTGTATGGAATCTAAAACTCTATCCATAAATCAGCTGCAACAGTTTTGAGTAAGGAAATTTACCTTCCACCAGGAGCTTTTGGTAGATCCAAAGATTGAATAATTGGTGATGGACCAACACCAGTAGACCATACCAACAAACCAAAGGGAACCTCAGTACCGTCATTAAGAATAATCTTCTGAGCTTTAACATCTTTCACAATGCCGCGAACAAGACGAACTCCTGACTGAGATAAACTACAATATTGGAAAATATAAAACTAATATGGCAAACTATTAACAACTAGCTTGTCAACTCACAGAGTACAGTACATAATGATTGGTGGCAATGGCATAGAGCCTCTAACAAGATTGAAATATTCCAAATGCAGTAATTCCTCTGACAAGATATAGCATACCTTTGTCAACTGCTTGGTTGCATAGAGTCTGAGTCGGTCATCAAAAGAAGATAATATCTCGTTTGCCTAATAGGACATTGGTTAACAACATAAATTACCTTAAGAACATAGTAGAAGACATGTTTGGCTTAAATAAAATGGCAAGTTACTAAAACAAAAAATGGCTTCCATAAGTTTGTATTACATAATTATCTGATTCTATTAAACATACCTCAATTAGAGTAACGCGAATGTAATCCTTGACATGAGTATATCTTTGATGAACATCCTTCATGATAAAATCACTTAGTTCACCACTGAATTCAACTCCAGTAGGACCACCCCCTACAACAACACAGTGCAATAGCCTTTGTTTTTCCTCTTCTGGAATTCCTGTATCCAAATCCAACACAGAAGTGATGTACAATAGAAAATGTAACTGTCATGACTCAAATATACATTTTCTTAACATAGGCTTGTTTCGATAAGCAGCTTAGTCAAGCGCTTATCATTTAAGTACTAATGTATAAACTATTTCTATAACAAAAGATAAAATAAAGTCAAAATATGAAAACAACTAATGAACATGTCATAAGCTATTTCTATAAGCTCTTGCAATAGTGTCACAAATACTTATGTCGGTAGTTAAATTCAAATAAGTCAATTCAAACAACAAACCTGGAACATCAGATAGCATCAAGTTGAGGAGCAACTTCCTACGAATTTCCTGAGCATGGTGAACTTCACGAAGAAAAATGGCATGTTCATTGACTCCTTGAATTCCAAAAGTAGCAGGATGTGATCCTAATGCAATAACTAGCTTATCATATGAGATTGAAAATTTCCATGGTTTTATTGTTTGTTCTCCATCAGTTACAGTCTCACAATGCACCTTCAAAACCAAACATCAAATACAAATTTTCCATATAAGCCACACTGCAAGTATCAACATTCCAACCCAAAATTAGTATCATTTACTATCTGTTTCAAGGAGCCAAATAAATAAATAAAGTTGAGTTCAAATTCCAATATGAATGGGACAAATTTTTTTTCATATACCATATATAGACTAGAATACCCTTTTATTAAATTAAGGGTAGCAAATATTATATGGTTTATTAAATTGGCATGGCAAATATAAAATTTTGGCCAAACATGTCCCCAAACTATGGTAATTAATAATCCTTAATATTAGGGAAAAACCATTACAAAGAAAAGCATGCCTCACTAAAAAGTCTACTCTTTTAAGAAAGTTGAATTCAATAATAATTTTGAAAACCATTTTATGTTTTGTTCAGAATAATTGAATTATAAAATTATATTATATGCTATTGCTAACATTTCCAACATTGATGCTTATGCCCTCCAGCAAGTCATGATATTAGTACTTCATCATTAAAAATGTTTACACTAATTTTCATTTTTTAGCCCATTTCTGTCACAAATTTGTGTACATGATCATTGAATGATATACTTTAAAAAATATTCCACCACTCAACACCAAAATTAGACTTTCTTGACATCGAAGTCACAATGTTAGATAAAAACTAAAAATGATAATGCTAATTTTGATGGATTATTATGATGTAATTTACCTTTTAGATTGGTCAATTAAGAATTTTGGTAACATACATAGATGAAAAATGAAGGTTTGGTCCATTTTTGAAAAAAAAAACTATAGGATTGTTTGAAATATTAAATTAAATTAAGCAAAAATATATATCTTAACAAAGTAACACTTAACACACCATATGTTTATGTGCATCAATTGAAGTACAATTGGCAAGAAAGAAATAAGAACCAGGCTCTCTAGAAATAGCTGGTTGAATCCTTCCAATAGGTTCAGCAACTGATCTAAACTCAAGAGTTCCAACACAAGTGGAAGCCAACAAAGGTGTGAAAACCATGTGGTTCCTAGGTGATACACAAACAATGTCATAGATTTCAGGGTCCAACCCTTTCATGAGTCTACAACCAGCCCAACCTGAGCCCAACACAACCACCCTTGGTTTCTCATGAGCCTTTGTTGCTTCCAAGCCTGAATAATCATCAGGCTTAACACTAGGCTTTTCCTTAATTGGGTTGGAGCTAAACTTGGATAGAAAAGTTAAGGATGGTAAAAGGAAAAATGGGTCAGTTTTATTGGGTCTTTGAGATGATTTTATTGTGGAAGAAAATTTTGAGAGATTTCTTAACCAAGACATGCTTGTGTTCTAAGTTATGGTTTGGTCTTAAACTCAAATAGGCTTTTGATGATTTCTGTTTAGTGTTTTTTTATATTATGGTGTGTGTTAGAATATATGATATGGATGATATGCATCACAAAATATAGATTGGGTGTGGAAAGTGAACCAAGTAATGAAACTCCAAAGATGTGGGCTTTGTGATGGTTTACATATGTTGCTAGTTATTAAAGGTGGGTCAGCTTAATGTGTTGGTAGTATTTGGATATTTTATTGACACTTGTCTTCCTATAATTTTTCACAAAGGATAATAAGGAATTTCTACAAGAAATTAAAAATCTTTAAGATGCAAATAGAATCCGTTACATTCAATGGTTGATGATTTGTGTTTTTTAGGTTGGGTTGAGTTAGGTTTTGAAACGATGAATTTGAAAAATACTTTTAGAAACTCAAATTAAATTAAAATTTTTATATTTTCAAAGATTGAATTGAGAGTGATCAAGAAAATCACAAACCATTTAAATTGTCACTATTAAAATTTAACCAAATTTAGTAACACTCATTCACAAAACAACACATTTAAAAAATGTTTTACATAATAAGAAATCAAATTAAAATACTCATAATGTTGGAGACTAAATTGAGAATGTTCTACAAAGCAGACTATTTTGATAGTTTGCTATTAAATTTATCTTGTAATTCCTTCCATTAAAAATACATATATAATATTACTATTACTACATTATTTATTTTATATATGTAAACGACATGAAAAACATCACCAATAAATCCACACACGCAAAACAGTTTGTGCATTAGATATTAAGTGAAAATAACAATATAAATGAATAAGATATCCATAATAGATAATTTTTTTAGCCTTTTCTCCCTGCATGATGATCTCCCCCAGTGACCCTGTTCCATGTAGGATCGTGCCCATGATTTGCAGTTGGTTCACCATAGTCATCAAGCTCTATTACCTTCAATGACCTCCCAACTACGCCCAAAGTGTCATGACCAGTCCCTGTGTGTATATATATAATCACAAAAAAAAAATGCTTATTAAAGATGAACAATAGGTATGCATGACCATGGAGGTACATGATATGTATAATCACAATTAAAGACCAATATATCATATCAATGTTAATCATTTTAAGTATTCAATAATAATTCTTTTATCCTATGATAATTGTCTAATTTGTAGAAATTGTATCATCTAATTAATTTTAGTTAAAATAGATCAACCTGCCCCATTTTAGTTCATTCCACCGTCAAATGAAAATAATAACAACAAATAAATTGAATATATTTCTTTAAATTGAATAATAACAACAAATAAATCTACTTTTAAATTTTTATTACTAAATTCACACTTTAAAGATTGTATACATTGAATCAAATTCGAAATAAAAGAAATTTGCGCATGAAATAAACTCATAAAAATTGGACAGAAAATAATAAACTCGGTATTCGCCCCCTTTCTTGGAGGTCAAAGGCCCAATCAACTTCAAAATTTTAGACTCCACCCGTTGTATCACTTTTAATTAATACTATATATCTACCATTTCAAATTTAATATTTAATTATGATAATAATAAACATATCAATACTTAATAAAAAAATTTAGTAAAATATTATTTTATCTATGACTAATAATAATTTTTGTTTATAAATGAAATCATAAATACTATTAGAAACTGACATATTCAATTGTGAGCTTGAACTCATAACATGATATACAACTTAATGATCAATATTTATCAATTGAAGTAGAATTATTGATATATTATTTTTTTTTGATTTAATTGTAATTTTAGTCCTTTATTT
Source organism: Cicer judaicum (assembly GCA_037974835.1). Taxonomy (NCBI): domain Eukaryota; kingdom Viridiplantae; phylum Streptophyta; class Magnoliopsida; order Fabales; family Fabaceae; genus Cicer; species Cicer judaicum. The sequence continues at coordinate 21,957,045 of JBBPBS010000276.1, read as the reverse complement.
TTCTTGATTCACGAAATTAGTTCACTTATTTTAAAGTCGACAATTTTGATTATTCATTATAATTTTTTGACTAAAAAATGACGACATGATCTATTTTAAATGATGTGTAATATGATATTTAGAATGATTGACACTCATAAAATCATGATAAAAATACTGTAAAAATTTAACTTTTAAATTCATAAGTTTTTCATATTTGTAATTTAATTAACATCATATGAATAATTAATGCATCTAGATACTTCTACATTGTGCAATTGTATCTTATGTTATTTAAAATACATAAAATTATTATTTTTAATTTAAAAATTTAAAAAAATATTAAAACTGTTGACTTTTAAAATAAATGAAACAATTTCATAAATTGATAAAAATAAAAAAAAATAAAAAAATAATTAAACATAGTTATTTATAGATATAAAATAATTAAATACATTGATTGTCCAATTTATTTAATTATCAAAAAGAGGATAATATATTAAAATATTAAAAAATTGAATGTATAGATTCCACAACCATATCATATTAAAATATTATGTACGTTTACATCAATTGACAAATTGACATAATATATGATTTGGAAAAGAGAGATGGATGCATGGAATGCAGCAACACGAAGTCAGTCCAGCTTTCGAGGTAGCTTCAACTCGTAACAACAGTCTGGCTTCTGATTTCATCTTTAAAATAAACGTGATTATTATACTGAATTATATCGTAAATTATAAACTTAACATATTAGTACAAATATCTTTTTACTTCTTCTTTTGGGAATGTTGAATCTTTTTCTGCATTCAAAACTTCATAGTTCATACTTCATACATTATTATAGACCGTGCAATGGGTGGTAATAGATAAAATCAAAGTTAAAGTTTCGTAAAGTTTGAGTTTATTATGTCAAAAAGTTAATGTTTAAGTCTAGTGATTTATTATAACATTATTTTGAATTCTATTCTATTATAATACAATTAAATATATAAATATATAAAAAAAATTTAGAATAATATGATTATATTACTAAAATATTAACAAATTTATAATTTAATATAAAATTTTAAATTTTAAATCTAATATATAATAATAACTTATTATTATTCATATTTATTTTTTATAAATATTTTTTATATTTATTTAAAATAGATCGATCTTATATATTTTAAAGATTTTTTATAACTTATCCCATGTCTTTTTAGATAAATGGACTCGTAGTCTTATTTATTTAAAAAAATTTGGTCTAATCTAAATTGATGGTATGCTAGATTGTAAATACCTGTGGAGGATATATTCCCACTTCTATAAGAGAATTCCGAAAATAAAAACTCAAATTAGTTTAACTTTTCATCCATACAATTTCAATTTTTCTAATGTGAAGATTATTATTGTATTTATATGAATTGTTTAATAGGGGAATCTTAACTAAAATTGCAAAACAAAATAAATACACACAAGGGAACTTTGTGTTCTTAGATTCTAATTAATTTATCTTTCAGATCATTTCAAAAGATAATCATATGAGATTACTTATCATATTAAACTGATTAACAAGTACAGAAAAGGATCTTGATAACTATATAACTAAGTAAATTCTTAATATATGAAAATTAATAAATATATTGTTGTAAAAAAAATAAAAAGGATACACCAGCATTTTAATATCTGAAATTATAGAACACGATGATATTAATTTTTTAATAAATAAAAAAAATTAAATTAATTTTTGAAGTATTTAAAATGTTGGTTAGTTTAGTTATTAAGAATTATTTTAATATTTTAAAAATAAATTTGAATTTTTTATCATAAATGAAAGATATAAGATTCTACGTCTTCAAATATCAGAAGGAAGATTAATTTATCCAAAAATAAAATATATTTTGGCATATTCTCTAACGTTTATTTATATGTGGCAAAAGGAAAAGACAATGTAAAGAAGAGTTGAAAGAGAAAGGAAACTAACTTGAAAAGAAAATAGGATTCCTAGCAAGAGCTGAGCATAGTAGCAATATGAAGAAAAAGAAGAAAAAGAAGAAACGTATGAAGCAACTTCGATCTTCAAAACCCAATGCCATTCTCTTCATGACCTCTCTAATATCTATCCTATTAGTATAGCTAAGATGAAGACATTAATGTAGCTCTTACACTGCGTTTGGAATGAGAGATGTAAGGTAAAAAAATGTGACTCAAAGGAAAAAAAAAAAAAAGTTGTGGTGGGTCCCAATAAGATTCTTTATCTCCATTTTTAAGAAGGAACCAATGAGTAAGGTAATGACCATTTTGTTTTCTTTATCAATTTTATCTTTGCATTTCTTTTGTCATATTCTAGTTTTTGAACGGGTTTTATTATGCTAAATATTACTAAGTGATAATTAGAAGGATTAAATACAGTTTTTGTGTTTTATTTTAATTTATTCATAATAGTGGTTCTTTATTTTTAATTTTATAATTTTGATCTCGTATTTTAATTGATTTATAATTTTGATTATTTTATTTTTCATTTTGCAATTGTAATCATCGTATTTTATTAAATTCTTAATTTTAGTTTCTTTATTTTTAATTTCATAATTTTAGTTCTTTTATTTTTAATTTCATAATTTTAATCTCTCTATTTCTTAAAATTGAGATATTTTGTCTTATCTATATATTTCACTATTAATATTAATTTGTTCAATGATGATGTTGCTTTATTTATTTTTTAATAATTACTTGGACTTATTTAAACAAACAAAATTGTAGTTCATGTTTTTTAAAAACTACAATTCTTTACTCATTTTTTTAAAATAATTTTTAAAACAATTACTAGCTTAAAATATGGTTAAAATACATTTTTATTTTTGAAAAAATTATTGTGATTCTATGTATACCTTTAAGAAAATAAATAGACGTATATAACGAATTTCAATAATTTTTAAAAAGCA
>JBBPBS010000276.1:21942271-21953563 GCA_037974835.1 Cicer judaicum | reverse complement strand
GTGTAATAAGAATAAAGCTATAACTAAGTACATATTTATTAATGATTTTATTTTTGGTGAGTTTGGTAGTTTTAGGTTTTATTTTATTTTATTTTATTTTAATTTGAGGACTTTAATTTTAGAGTTTTTATTTTTATTAGTTTTAGGAATAAGATGATGAAAATGATATTGATGTAGCTAGTGAAGATGATAGATTTATTCATTTTTATTTTAAAAAAATCCTTTAAAATTTTTATTAAAAGACAATCCGATGTGATATGGCAAATCAACATTAAAAAAAAATAATATGTATATTTAAAACATAAAATACTTATACGGAACAAATTTGTTATATAGAACATAAAAATATTCATCAATAAAATACTTAAAACATAAAAAAAAATGTTATATAAATAAATAATCCAAGCGGAAAATATAATGTACCCCCATTTAGTATTTAGTTACACAGGACAAAAAAAGAAAATCTATTAAGAGAGGTACAAAGAAAAGTAGCAACTAATATTTAATTTAACGGAAGAGGTTAAATTTCAACAATATGATAAACTCGAATTCAAATTCATATTAAGAAAGATATCTATCTCTAGTATCTGATGTGTCTTAAGTAAATAAGATAAAAAGTACCAATATAATTTCGCCTAAATATAAAAAGTACCAGCATAGGATTAGTCCAATTTCAGGCTCTATTTATAGAGTCTCATGGGACATATTTTAACAACAATTGGAGGAGGAGATTAACATTAGAAATATTTTTGAAATACAAAAGTTTATATTAGACATCATACTCCTCGAATACTTCATATGGTTTTGGATTTTATATTAACTTTTTATCTCTTTTCAAAATCTAAAACTTACTGGAATTTTATTAATCTAAAAGAGAATTTTATTACATAACCAAACGAGACAAATTAGAATATTTTACATCATCTTAAATTCAAATAGAAAAAAATAGTACTCTCTTAAACATTATTCTTTTAGCTTAATTACAATTTTGAGTTTTCTTTTAGATTTTTTTAATTAACTCACATTTAAAAATGAAAAAAAATCAATATGTTCTGCTTTAAAATTTAAATATCAATTTGTTCTATGAAGTTGCTAGTAAAGAATTTTGGTTTCTATTTAATAACATTGTGTTGTTATTATTTTATTTTTAAGTTTAAGAAGATCCCCCTAGGCAACTATCTACAACATTATTTTATTTTATCAAATAATAAATAAAATATATAATATATAATTATATAATAGTTAAAAAAAACTCAAATTTATTAAATTATTAAAAATATAAAATATTATAAGTTGATTAGAGTTATTAGAAACATTCATACAATGTTTTCGTGTATGGTTAATTAATATAGTCTGCAATTTTATTGACATTTTTCCTCTAATATTCATTTCAGTTTTTATGTGTGTATTGTAACACTTCAGCCATTTCTGTTATCAGCGATGCTACCTTACGATCTTCTCGTCTCCTCTAACCACTCTGTTGGAAATAGCGAGTTTTTGTCTTATGTGGGACTGTGTATACAAGCGAGCAAACTTACACTTAGTCTCATCCTTGTATTCTCTTAGTCTTAGGAAACTTACTCTTGTATTTTTTAGCTTCTAAAAGCTTATATTTGTATTCTCCAATTGCATTGACGGGTCTAAATAATCTCACTGAATCTATGTTTTAATCTATGAAAATTTGAGTGTATACAAGCTTCCTGTACTTATAGTTGATATGTAAGTCTTCATTCTAATGTGGAGAATGGAAATGTTTGTTGGACGTATGTCCTAAGACACCAAGTTAATTTTCTTATCTTTCTGCAAGCCTTAAGTGTAACATCCTCTTGTATATTTAAGTTCATAACGTCTAACTATCATAAAATGTTCTAAAAAATCAATTTACATATTTTTACAACGTTTTAAATAAATATGACCGTTGGGCACATACTCCATTACAATATGAAAAATTTATAATATTTTTTTAGACTTTAGTGCAATATTTTCTTATGTAGTAAGAATTCAAATTGTATTAACCGACCATTCTCTTCTATGTAAAAGAGAGAAGTTTGTATGTCTTTATATGCATAAAATGATCATTGCAAAGTGTGTATGACATATTAACACGACTATATGAGCTATACTCATATCATTGTCAAAGAGTGTTCACGGGTTCAAGTAACACGTACCTGCTCATCCAAATCAATCAAATTCATATTTTATTCAAATTTGTTTAAGTGAGGGTTGAACCCAAGCCAACTTGTTCAAACTAGATGTGGTTTGGTTCAATTAAATCCAAGCGTTCACATTTTAAATTCTCAAATTTAGTGTAAATTTTGAATTTTTCATAAAAAAAAATCATGTAATTATTTTTTTAAACTTTAAAAAAAAATTATGTCTGATGGATCTAATGATCTAACATAAATCAATATGCTAGTCAACAAGTTGGATTTGCTGAATAGAATTTGATTGTATCGAATAATAGATTTGAGTAAACCAGACCCAAAACAACCCCACCATACTACTATATTTTCCATCATAATCTCACTCAAACATGACCTTAGAAGATCTTGAAGTCATGGATCTAAATTTGAAGAAAAATATCTAATGTCGAACGTCATTAAGAATCTAAAATAGTGTTTGGTCGGAGAAAATTGAAAATCAGAGTTCATTTTAAATTTTAATGCTTATAATTTGGTTTTTTTTAGTGATTCTTCCTTGCAGAATTTCACCTCTCCATCAATATTAATAAGGGTGGTTTGGAGGGAGAAAATATGTGTTTATAAGACTTTAGATAATTTTATAAAATAACTTTCCATTGATATATTACACAAGAGATAAAAAGTAATTTGATAAATCTTTAAATTTAAACAAATGTCGATCGTATATTAAATCTTAAGTTTAAATTAAAAATACGTCATTGTGTATAAATTTCTAATTGTAATTATATCCTCTCATTTGTAAACTAAAAAAAAATTAATATTTTCCATAATTCTTATCTAACGTGTGTGTTTAAATTGGTTATCCTTTGAACAATTGCTTATCCTCTATTTTCCATATTTGTTTGCCTTCTATTCCTTATTTAAACAAAACTCACCGTAACTCAAAAACCATTAACGGATTATAATAATGAAAAAACACATTATGAATTATTTTATTTATTTCAATACATGGCTTTTTCTTTTCTCATACTATAATATGTTAATGTAAACTCACCATGTCCATAACACGTTGAGAATTAAAATTGTGATTGAACTTAGTGAATTAATCTTTGTTGTCGTCCACACGAATCTGCATCATTGGTTGGTTCACTGAAAAAAGGATTATAAAACATTACCATAATAGCTATTGAAATCATATATTCTTTTAAGCAGTGAGAGTATTAATGCAAATAAAATATTTTATGTAAATTTAGGATGATATTAAGGTTCAAGCCACATAAATTGTAAAGAATATTTTTTTTATGAAATATTCTATTATTGTGTAATAAATGAATTACAATAAATAAAGTTACAGAAAATAAGGCTAGATTCAAGCTATCAAAATAGGAACATACAATTGGAATAAAAAAAAATAAAGAGCAATTAATGAAAAAAATTAATAAATGGAATGATATACAAATTAAGAAAAAAAGAGCAGATTAATTTGCGGGGATTTATTGTTGATAACACAAATCACTCTAATCTCTCACCATTAATCTTGTCGTTAAATTTGTTAAAAACTTGTGAACAATGATACGGAAAATATGTTGGCTAAAATTGCTTCCTTTTATTATTTATAGAATCAACTAAATTTGTTACTTTCCTTTTATTATTTATATAATCAATCAAATATATTTGTTTATTTTTATTATAATTACATTTAAAATCATACTCATAAAAATAAATTTACTCCAAAAGTGTATATAAATTAAGTTTTTAATATAATAGATAAAATTCAGAAAATATTATAAAAAGAAGAAGATGGAGTTGATTTGGTCAACAAGACTAACATAAAACAATATTTTAAAAAATAAAAATTATGTTAGAATGCATCCAATAATGTGATATTAATATTTCCATCAATCAAAATTATTACATTCTAATTTTTTTAGTTGTTTAACTTTTTGGAAAATAAATGTGGATAGAAACTTTTGATTTTCAGAATTCATATTAAAAAAAAAATAATGAAATGAACTAATTATAGATATGATATAGCCACTCACATGTAGGAGGTGGGGGAGGATTGTGAGGATCATGTTTAGGATTGGCACCTGGTTCTCCATAATCGTCTATTTTATATAGAATATTTTGATTACCTGTTTAAAATCAATAAAAACCACTTATACTATTTCATGGTACTTAATACAATGCATTAAAAAAATTAATATATTTTGATATTTTTAAAATTAAATTATTAATAGTTAAATTCAATTGTTTTACAAATTTTTTAATTTAGTCTATTTTAATAAATATTATATATATATATATATATAAACAAATAAAAATATATATAATATCAATACACACTCTATTTTCTAACGTAAAATTTGTCTTTTATATTTATGTGCATGATACAACATAAATAAGTAAATCCTTCAGTTTTTATTTTTTATTTTTTAATAAATAGTAATTCATTCAACTTTGTAATAGAATAAATAAATAAAAATTAATTAATAAACGATGACAATATATGAAATTTTTTGAATCACTAAAAAAATTAATTTGATAGAACATAGCCACTCACCTGGAGGAGGTGGATGAGGATCATGTTTAGGATTATGACCTGGGTCTTCATAATCATCTATTTCGTATAAACTATTTTGGTTCTCTGTTTAAAATTAATACCACCGTATAATAGAGTAAGATTTTATATAAAGTTCACAAGTACCATATAATCCATGACATAAAAATTTTTATATGATCAATTTGGCAATGTAATATTATCAAGGATTCACAACCATTACCGTTTCAAAAGTGTAGAATAATGCAATAATTCAATTAGTCCGCTTGTGTTTTTTTAAAATGTCTTCATTATTAATATTAATTAGTCATAATATAAATTATTACATACAGCTATTATTTCGTCATACTCGTTGAAAAAAGATAAAATTTTAATTGTCATACATTAATATTACTAATGTAAAAAAATTTATAATGTCAATATATTATAATTATTTATGAATATGAATAATTATAATAAAAATTAAATATTTTTAATAATAAAACCGTTGTGATTTTATGACAGGACAAAACTATTTACACCGTGGGACATGTTATATGAATTAAATCCTTTTTTATATTGGATTTTAAGAAACAAATTTTTTCAAAGATGATGTAAGCTTCAGGTGGAAAATTGATCTAATCAGAGCACCGTTCCATGGCATTCAGATTATAAAAATCATATAATTACAAATAAATTACGAAAATAAGAGATCATATTTAAAAGAAAATGATTTTTTCAATAATGTTCAATATTTTTTGATAAATATTGTTCAAACTTACTACGAAAGATCAAGAACGTTGTTGTCTATGAACACATATCAAATCAAACGTCAAAAAATACATAATTCAAATACACTATAAATAGATTTAAAAATCATAAAAAGCAAGCCACTTTACCTTTGGGGATGTTCCTAGCAAAACATGTTACAGCAAAGGTGAGTAAAAGGCAGAGCAAGCATAAATGGGAGATGAAAGCCATGTTTCTTGTAATATTTATACTAAAAATCGAATTATACTCCTTCATGGATCTAAATTTATAGAAGATCTCGAATTTAAATTCTTATCCGTATTTAAACAATAAAAAGATAAAAAAATAAATGTATACATTAGGTTAAATACATATAAATTTATGTCTATATTAATATTACTTCTAACTCTAATTATAAGTATCATTTGGAAAAAATTGTCTTTATATATAAATATTCTTTTAATTTATTAAATATATATATATATATATTTTTTAAACATACCATTTATTATTACAACTGATTTTTCTTGAAATATGAAAAATCAAATTTGAAATATTTAAATATAAATATTATGTTAAAAATATTAACACATAAAATAAACACATTAATTATCTTAGTAATTTTTTCTTATTAAGAGGAAAAAATGTGACGAATATTTATAATAAATGAAATAGAAAGTAGGTATTACATTAAAGATGGCGCACAACCTATTTTTGGGTAAAATTATAATAAAGTAGTAACTAATCTTACATTCTTAAAATTAGAGATGGAAATATAATATGCACTCGCGGATACTTACTCAAATCCGTTTGATTTAGACAAAAATTCCGCTTTGATTAGATGTGGGTGCGTGCGAATTTTCCTTAAAATTAAATTTTAGGGGCAAAGACGGATTTGGGAGTGATGATATTCACACGCACCCGAACTCATCCCTGCAAGTTATATTATAGTAATTTTTGAATTATATATATATATATATATTAAATAAAAAATTTATCTCTATAGAAATTTTTTTTTAATTTTTTTAAATATTAAAAATTATAATCTTATCTCTATAGAAAATAATTTTTTATTATCTAATAATAATTATTTTATTATATTAATTTCAATAAATATAATTTTTAAATTTATAATTTTATATATATAAATGAGTGCAGGTGTGAGCGGAAAAACTCGAATTTCATTGCGGACGGGAATGAGACTTAAATTTCACAACCGTTATGAAATGAGCGCGGGTGCAGATTTTCTTTCATTAATCAGGTGTGAGGTGGAGGAGGCAAAATCCATCACCAACCTGCCCTGATGCCATACATACTTAAAATATACCGATTTTACATAAAAAAAATACTACAACCAGTCCTTTAGATAAGAAACTTTTAGAGCAAATTTGGTCTCTAATATAAAAGAAATTACAAATTTTAAAATATTTTAATTATTTAGTTGTCTTTTATACCTTTTTATATTTATTAGAAAATAATTTAATATTTATATTTATGGTGTTGTCAAAATTATTTTAGAAAATACAATTTAAAACTAATATATTAAATGAAATTTATTGATAGTTATAATTTTTGTTTTTTCTTCATATATATATATATATATATATATATATGACCAAATAGATAACCAATAACCTTTTCTAATGTATTTATTGACAGATCATGATTTCAAAATCCTAATTGATTAGAAGTGTATTTATTAACAATAAGAAGAAGAAAAAAAAAGTTTTTGTTTGGTCTAAAATTATTCAACTATTAATGATTTGGTTATTTTCATTTTTAAAAATACAGCATATCAAACAAATTTATATTGTATGATTATAATGACCAAAATTTATGTTCAAATTTATTAACTAAGTTGTGTAAGGAATTAACCATATTATTTTAAGTCATTAATCAAGTTTATATTTTGTTTGATTAGAATGTCCAAGTTACTTCATAAAAAATTAGATTAAAATAAGTAAATAAAAAGAAAAAGGAGGAATTATGAAAGAAAAGAAAGATGAATATGTGAAGTTTATTTTTATCGAGAAAAAAAAAAGGTAAAAGAAGATAGATAAAAAAGGGAAAAGTAAAAGAGGGAGAAATTAAAAGAAGAGAGAGATTGTGTGAAAAATAAAAAATGGAGAAATTAAATGAAGAGAGAGACTACGTGGGAGCCACATAAATTTGTGTTTGTATTTGTATTTGTGTTTAAAATTGTGTTCAAATATCATTACTCTTTTAAAAATACACCATGTCAAACAAATTTAATTAATTAAATTAATTTATTATACTCCATAAAATATGGTTTATATGATTAATGCCATCAACCTTAAAGCATTTTTAATGTTTCAATATATTATAAATCTCTCGTTACAAAATTTAAAATCGAGAAAATAAGACATGCACGGCTATTGTCAATACAAAATTAATGATATATAAATCTCTATTTAAGTGTTCATGAGTGGCCTTTCGGATTTTAGACTGGGATACTATCTTCTCACCCTAATTTTTTTGCATTAAAATAAAAATTAGTGGTATATAAAAAGAAACATAGATAGCTATAATAGATCACAATGTAAAATTAATTTACATTAATATTATATATTCATTAAACTCTTTTGAATTTTGACTAATATAATATAGTATCTTTTCCTGCATCTACATCTGCAATATAAATAATCATCTTGCATAAGAAAATAGTATACATGGCAAATTTTGGACAAATAAAATATTTAATCTTTCTACAATGATGAGCATTTATATGCTTTTATCACAAACACTATGTATTATAAAAAATGTTTTTTAAATTATACAGGCGTACTAAAAGGAAATAAGTTATATCACCCAAAAAATAAGTACCTAATTTTATTTTTTTATCAATGAAAAATATACTTAATATTTAATAAATTCACAAAAATGAAATAAAATAAATTCTACAAATATCTCTTTTCAATTAAATATAATTATTTTTTAAAAATTACTTTCTCTATTTGTAATCAACTCTCGATTTTGGTTTAAGATATTTATTTTAGATTTTATTTAATTTTTTAAAAAATAAAATAAAATTATTGACAACTCTTTTTTTCCGACAAACTGAACGAGATACATTGTACGATTTAGGTTGAGAAGAAATACTAAAATTCAAGATATATCCTAATTATTTATGAACCTTACAATATGATGTAATATTTAAACCATATGACTTGTAATATGATAAGAAATCATATAATTACCGTAAATAAAAATGAAGTGAATTTGTTGTTGCATTTCCTTTTGGCCTAAAATTCATGCATGGTAAACAAATCTACCCTTGATGGTTGGGATTCTCTCCTTGAGAATGTTCCTAGAACCTCTTATATAGAAACTTCCATAGACGCCGCGGGGGAGAAGTCAATCTAGAAACTTCCATAGACGCGACAACTCTGAAAGTCGTAGCAAGTCAAGAAGCAAGTCGATGACTAAAAAAGAAGTGATATGCTATCATTGTGGCAAAGCGGGTCACATAAAAAGAAATTGCGGGTTTCTTAAGAGAGATCAATCAAGGAAAACAAATGAAGACAAAGAGAAGAAATTGTCAAGATTCAACTTGGATTATTGATTCGGGTGCCTCATATCATGTTACTCCTAGGCGTGATTTCTTCTCATCTTACAATGCTGGTGATTTTGGCATGGTAAAAATGGGAGATGAAGGAGTATGTAAAATTATCGGTATGGAAGATGTTTGGGTTGAAACTGGGATTGGTTGCAAGCTTCCATTGAAGAATGTTAGACATGTTCCTGATATTCATCTCAATTTGATTTCGGTGAAAGCCTGGATATTGATGGTTATCACACTTACTTTGGTGGTGGTATATGTAAAGTCACCAAAGGGTCCCTAGTGGTTGTAAAGGAGCAAAGTTCCACATCTCTTTATAGGATGCCTACAAAACTATGTAACGAAGAAGTGAATGCAATTGAAGATGCATCTTCTGATTTATGACATATGCGCCTTGGTCACTTGAGTGAGAAAGAACTCAACATACTTGCGAAGAAAAATTTTCTTCCTGTGAAAGGTACTTCTCTAAAAACTTTCACTCATTATTTTGCTAGAAAACAACATAGAGATTCTTTTCATAATAATGGTCCTCATAGGAGACAAAATATTCTTGATTTAGTTCATACTGATGTTTGTATAATGGATAGTAAATCTCTTGGAGGTGTATCATATTTTGTTACTTTTATTGACGACCACTCTAGAAAAGTGTGTGCATTTTCTTTGATATCTAAAGACCAGGTATATGGAGTCTTCAAGCATTTTCTTGCAAGTGTTGAAAGAGAAAAAGGAAGGAAATTGAAATGTGTTCGACCAGACAACGGTGGTGAATACAGAGATCCTTTTGAAGAGTATTGTAGAGAACATGGAATCAGGTTTGAGAAAATAGTTCCAAAGACACCTCAACATAATGGCATTGCAAAGAGAATGAATCGTACGATTAATGACAGAATCAGATGTATGCTCTCTCATGCAAAATTATCAAAATCCTTTTGGGGCGAAGCAATGAAAACTGCAGTGGATTTGATCAATCTGTCTCCTTCTATTCCACTTGATGGTGATGTTCCAAATAGAGTGTGGACAGGGAAAGATGTCTCTTACCGTCATTTGAGAGTTTTTGGCAGTAGATGTTGTGTTCATGTTCCAAGAGACGAGAGGTCCAAGCTTGATAGTAAATCCAAACAGTGTATATTCATCGGTTATGGTGATGAAGAATTTGGTTATAGATTGTGGGATCCGGTTGATAAGAAAATTATCAGAAGTCGAGATGTGATATTTCTTGAAGACCAGACTGTTGAAGATTTTGATAAAGTTGAAAAACATAAACCAAATTCTAGAAGTTACATTGATGTTGCGCCTAAGCCTCCTACAGAAACTCTTGTTGATAGGGAAGATATTTAGGTAGATGATGAGAATGTAACTGATGATCATGTGCCTAACCATGATGAGCAGGTTCTAGTTGAGCCACCAGTCGAGTTTGATTTGAGAATAAATACTAGAGAACGTCAACCTTCTCCAAGATATCCTCCACATGAGTATGTGATGATCATTGATAGTGGAGAGCCAAAGTACTATCAAGAAGCTCTTACAAATGTTGATAAAGAAAAGTTGTTAAAGGCCATGCAAGAAGAGATGACTTCCTTGCATGAGAATCATACATTTGAATTAGTAAAATTGCCTAATGGTAGAAAAGAAAAAAAAAAGGTTTTAATGGGTTTGGCCCACGTGAAAGAAATACAAGGGATTTAGAAATCCCTAAGAACATAACACACAGAAAACAACGGAAGGACAACGTTTGCCAGAGAAGAAAAATAAGGGTTTGGTTCCGGTGGTGGTAACATGTGTGTAGCAAACTTGCTCCGTTTGATCTATAAATTTAGTATGTTATTCCTACCACTAAGTTTATTACTTTAATATATAATTTGAGTAGTTATAGGGTTGTTATTGTTGATTGATATTCCCTATTATAGGCTACAAAGAAGATGCATGTATAAAATTGGTCCCATTTGACTTAATTAGTTCAATATTTGAACGATATCAGGCATAATTAATTTATAATAATAGTATATAAAATATTTAATAAGTATGAACATATCGTGAAAATATATAATTTTATAAATAAACAATGTAGATCCTATTTTAGAAGAAAAATATTATAAGAAAAATATATGACTTGATATATGAAATAATACACTAAAATACAATAGAATTGTATATTCTCTCTAACTTTAGAAAAATCTACTTAGACTACTATATTGAGAAACGTGTATTGATTTCGTGATCATTAATTATTCTGAATGTATATTATTTAATGTTACAAAAACATAATAAAAGAAAGCAAAAAT
>JBBPBS010000276.1:21927488-21940679 GCA_037974835.1 Cicer judaicum | reverse complement strand
AAAAAAAAACAAATGTGGTTGTTTAGTTTCATATTTTTAGAATATTAATTAATTTTATAGATGTACAATAGATTTGGATATGTATAAATAATATTTAGCATAATCAAATTTATCTCTAAAATTGAATTTATTTAAAATTGAAGTTAACTTGAAGTTACGATTAATAATTTTTTGAGTTTACATGTAATCCTATTATTTAATTTATTTTTACATAAATATATAGCTAAATATAATACATTTAATTTATTTTTAATTTAAATTACTTAATTTAAAATAAATTTTTATCCCTATAAAATAAATACATAGTAATTTTGTATTCGTTTTATATGATTCAGTTGAAAATAAAAAATCACACATAAAACAAAAATAAAATAAAAATATTACTAAACTCTTTCTTCAAGAATAATACTACACATTTTTTGTCCTACTAAGAAGATATATGTTGTACATATAGATGAAAGTCTAAGATTAATTAGCTAAATATAGGCACATAAGCCTGCCTCTCCATGTCCTATTATGAAGATACATGATGTATGTTGCACATATAGATGGCAGTTTAAGACTAGTTAGCTATACATATACACATAAGCCTGCCTCTCCATGTCTTACTAAGAAGATGCATGATGTATGTTGTACATGTATATAGCAGTCTAAGACTAGTTAGCTATATATAGACACATAAGTCTGCCTCTCCATGTCCTATTAAGAAGATGCATAATGTATGTTGTACATATAGATGACAGTTTAAGACTAGTTAGCTAGCTATACATATACACATAAGCTTGCCTCTTCATGTCCTACTAAGAAGATATATGATGTATGTTGTACATGTATATGACAGTCTAAGACTAGTTAGCTATATATAGACACATAAGTCTGGCTCTCCATGTCCTACTAAGAAGATGCATTATGTATGTTGTATATATAGATGACAGTATAAGATTAGTAAGCTATATATAGGCACATAAGTTTGTCTCTCCATGTCCTACCAAGAACATGCATGATGTATCTGGCAGTCTAAAACTAGTTAGCTATATATAGACACATATACCAGATCAAACGTCAAAAAATATATAATTCAAATACATTATAAATAGATTCAAAAATCATAAAACGCAAGCCACATTACCTTTGGGGATGTTCCTAGCAAAACATGTGACCGCAAAGGTGAGTAAAAGGCAGAGCAAGCATAAACGGGAGATGAAAGTCATGTCTTCATTGTACATATAGATGACAATTTAAGACTAGTGAGCTATATATAGGCACATAAGCCTGCCTCCATGTCCTACTAAGAATATGTATGTTGTACATATAGATGGTATTCTAAGCCTAGTTAGCTTTATATAGACACATAATTTTAATTTAAATTACTTAATTTAACATAAATTTTTATTCCTATAAAATAAATACATAGTAATTTTGTATTAATTTTATATGATTCAGTTGAAATTAAAAAATCACACATAAAACAAAAATAAAATAAAAATATTATTTAACTTCTTCATCAAGAATGATACTACATATTTTTTGTCCTACTAAGAAGATGCATGTTGTACATATAGAGGACAATCTAAGACTAATTAGCTACATATAGACACATAAGTCTGCCTCTTCATGTCCTATTAAGAAGATGCATGATGTATGTTGTACATATAGAGGACAGTTTAAGACTAGTTAACTATACATATACACATAAGCCTGCCTCTCCATGTCCTACTAAGAAGATGCATGATGTATGTTGTACATGAAGATGGCAATCTAAGACTAGTTAGCTATATATAGACACATAAGTCTGACTCTCCATGTCCTACTAAGAAGATGCATTATGTATGTTGTACTTATAGATGGCAGTATAAGAGTAGTTAGCTATATATAGGCAAATATATTTGCCTCTCCATGTCCTACTAAGAAGATACATGATGCATGTTATACATATAGTTGGCAATCTAAAACTAGTTAGCTATATATATGCACATGAATCTGTCTCTCCATGTTCTACTAAGAAGATGTATGATATA
Organism: Cicer judaicum; assembly: GCA_037974835.1. Lineage (NCBI taxonomy): Eukaryota > Viridiplantae > Streptophyta > Magnoliopsida > Fabales > Fabaceae > Cicer > Cicer judaicum. Next base: position 21,938,661 of record JBBPBS010000276.1, on the reverse strand, counting down.
TGTTGTACATATAGATGGAAGTCTATGACTAATTTTATATATATATATATATATATATATATATATATATAGGCAAATAAGTCTGCCTCGCCATGTGTGCTAGCCTATAATAATATTGTTACACACATGCGTATCTCTCCATCATGTTACTATTATCCCATATTGTCATACATCATTTGCCTCACAGTACATACTATTATGCCACACACAGTAGAACATTCATAGTATTGAAATACGTCGTACAAACATTTTGCAACGAATATTGTACTGATACTTTTCATTCATTCAAATTTTTAGTTTTCAAATATAATTTTTACAATTAAAATTATTGTTTAATTTATTTATTGTATTGTTTTTTTAATTTCAATTTTAATAGAGTTAAAATCAATTCAACAATTTTCAAAATTGTTTTTAAAATATTTAAGTATTAATGAATTAAATTAATTTTTCTTCAAAATAAATATTAACTTTAAGATTTGTGATTTTTAAATTTAAACGTGATATTTACTATTGTACTATTTTATAAATTTATTATTTTATGTGTATATAAGTTTGGTTAAATTTTTTTATTGTATAAGACAAATTATTACTACTTGTACTATTAGTAATTTTGTTTTAATTTTACATGATTCAGTTGAAAATAAAAATTCACACATAAAAAAAATAAAATAAAAATATTATTAAACTTTTTCATCAAGAATAACACTACACATTTTTTGTCATATTAAGAAGATGCATGATGTGTGTTGTACATGGCATTGTAAGACTAGTTAGCTATATATAGACACATAAACTTGTCTCTCCATGTCCTACTAAGAAGATGCATCATGTATGTTGTACATGTAGATAACAGTCTAAGACTTGTTAGCTATATATAGGCACATAAGTCTACCTCTTCATGTCCTACTAAGAAGATGAATCATGTATGTTGTACTTATAGATGACAGTTTAAGATTAGTGAGCTATATATAGTCACATAAGCCTGCCTCCATGTCCTAATAAGAATATGTATGTTAGATGGCAGTCTAAGCCTAGTTAGCTTTATATAGGCTCATAAGTCTGCCTCTCCATGTCCTACTAAGAAGAAGCATGATATATGTTGTACATATAGATGGCAGTCTAAGACTAGTTAGCTATATATAGGCACATAAGTCTGCCTCTCCATGTCCTACTAAGAAGATGCATGATGTGTAAAACTGGTCCCATTTGATTTAATTAGTTCAATATTTCAATTATATAAGGCAAAATTAGTTTATAATAATACTATATAAAATATTTAATAAGTATGAACATATCGTGACAAATATATAATTTTATAAATAAACAATGTATGATCCTATTTTAGAAGAAAAAAAATTATAAGAAAAATATATGATTTGATATATGAAATAATACACTAAAATACAATAGAATAGTATCTTCTCTCTAACTTTAGAAAAATCTACTTAGACTACTACATTGAGGAACGTGTATTGATTTCGTGATCATTAATTATTCTGAATTTACAATATTTAATGTTACAAAAACATAATAAAAGAAAGCAAAAATATAAAAAAAAAACAACAAATTAACTATACCAACCTTTACGTTTGAAGACGTCGACCGCGGCGGCATGGTTGTGACTAGATTTGTGTGTAAGTACTGTGAACAAGGAGGCTCCGTGTTGAAAACTCTGGTGGTGCGGTTGCTCCGGTCGGCTTTATCGGAGGTGAGTGTTTATGAAAAAAGTTTTCGTTTTTTTTTTGTTTTACAAGAAAAAAAAATTTATTTTAAAATGACAAAAATGGAAATGAACTTTTTTTTTAAGATGAAATAGGAGGAAGATGAAAATGGAAAATAGAAAAAAAAAATTTATAGATGGAAATGTAGTTTGTTTTAAGATGGAAAGGGTAGAAGATAGAAATTATGTTTTTAAAGATGGAAATGGCGGGAAAGAAGTTTATGTTAATCGAAATGGGAGAAGATGAAAATGATTAAGAATGAATTTGGAAATGTTTATAAATTGTGTTTTGTTGGTGAAAAATAAATGAGAGTGAAGTGAGATAGTACAAATCTAGAGCGGTTATTTTTTTGTTTCTAATACATAGAAACAAATAATTTTTAGTTATGTTGTGTATGCTTTATTCTTTAGTTTCAAGCATTAGTAAGGCTGTTTGGTTATTATGTTAAAGAAAGCTACAATATTGATTCTGCATATTTAAACGCAGCATCTGTACAAAAATTCTTGTATATTCAACTAGACCAGATTTGGTTAAGACCTTGAAGCATGTACATTTGAGTTCTTTTGGCAAATTCACTTGGAATGAATAAGTTAGAGCATGATCAAATTACTTTAGTCGTTTCCATTTGGTTGTATACTTACATTAGGGTTTATTATATTTGTAGCTTTTTTGGAATCATGCTTTAATTGGTATTTACGATTTGTAAACAAGATATAAACTTTATATGGGAGTATAAAAATTTGATTTTTAATATTTGTTCTATTTTTAAATATTAAAATTAAAGACTAATATTAAATAATTAAAAAATATATTCATAAAAATTAAATCAAAATATTTTCATGAGCTTTTTTTGCATTAATTGAAATTAATAGTTTAAAATATTTGTCATAAAAAATATACTTAATGTAGATTAGCTGCGAATTTACCAGTAAAAATACTAATTTTAAACATATTTTTTATGAATTTATCTACGGATGATATTTTCATATGGAAGTTCCTATAAAATTATCTATGTAATTAATCTCTAGAAAAATTACTACAAGAAAGGTTGTAAGAAAATGTTTTTGAGAAAGTTCATCGATCAAAATTTTGTAAAACAAATTGTTTTACGTGGAAAACTTAATCCGGAGAATAATATAACTTTTATTTTGATTTCTTCTCTATAGTTGTTTGGTATGTTGTACCTTTTACAATAAGTTGAAGTCACTTATTGAATAGCTCATTAAAATTTATAAACAAGTAGTACATTACAAAAGAATCAAAAATTAAGAAAAAATTGTCAAAAAGAGAAGAAACTTATACTACCATAATATTCTTTTGTTTTTGTATATGAGACTTTAAGGGATTTAATTTTATAAATGTGAGGGAGGAAATAAAAAAGTAAAATCTGTGTGAGATTGTATTATAAGAGATTTAATAATCAAGTAAGACTGTTGTGGAAAGAGAATTGAGCGTGTGCTTATGAGATTATATAATAAATATGATTGTTTAGTTTCATATTTTGAGAATATTAATTAATTTTATAGATGTAAAATTGATTTGGATATGTATAAGTAATATTTAGCATAATCAACTTTATCTCTAAAATTGAATTTATTTAAAATTGAAGTTAACTTGAAGTTACGATTAATAATTTTTTGAGTTTACATGTAATCCTATTATTTAATTTATTTTTACATAAATATATAGCTAAATATAATACATTTAATTTATTTTAAATTTAAATTACTTAATTTAAAATAAATTTTTATCCCCATAAAATAAATAATTAGTAATTTTGTATTAATTTTATATGATTCAGTTGAAAATAAAAAATCACACATAAACCAAAAACAAAATAAAAATATTACTAAACTTTTTCATCAAGAATGATACTACACATTTTTTGTCTTACTACGAAGATGCATGTTGTACATATAGATGGCAGTCTAAGACTGATTAGGTATATATAGGCACATAAGCCTGCCTCTCCATGTCCTATTAAGAAAATGCATGATGTATGTTGTACACAAAGGTGATAGTTTAAGACTAGTTAGGTATACATATACACATAAGCCTGCCTCTCCATGTCCTACTTAGAAGATGCATGATGTATGTTGTACATGTAGATGACAGTTTAAGACTAGTTAACTATATATAGACACACAAGTCTGGCTCTCCATGTCCTACTAAGAAAATGCATTATGTATGTTGTATATATAGATGGCAGTCTAAGACTAGTTAGCTATATATAGGCACATAAGTCTGTCTCTCCATGTCCTACTAAGAAGATGCATGATGTATAAAATTGGCCCCATTAGACTTAATTTGTTCAATATTTGAACGATATAAGGCATAATTAATTTATAATAATACTATATAAAAAATCACACATAAAACAAAAATAAAATAAAAATATTACTAAACTTTTTCATCAAGAATGATACTACACATTTTTTGTCCTACTAAGAAGATGCATGATATATGTTGTACATATAAATTGCAATATAAGACTACTTAGATATATATAGGCACATAGTTTGCCTCTCCATCTCCTACTAAGAAGATGCATGATGTATGATGTACATGTAGATGAGAGTCTAAGACAAGCTACCTATATATAGGCACCTAAGTCTTCCTCTCCATGTCCTACTAAGAAGATGTATGTTGTACATATAGATGACAATTTAAGATTAGTGAGCTATATATAGGCACATAAGCCTGCCTCTCCATGTCCTACTAACAAGATTTATGTTGTACATATAGATAACAGTCTAAGCCTAGTTAGCTTTATATAGGCACATAGGTCTGCCTCTCCAGTCCTACTAAGAAGATGCATGATGTATGTTGTACATTTAGATGGTAGTTTAATACTAGTTAGCTATATATAGACACATAAGTCTACCTCTCCATGTCCTACTAAGAAGATACATGATGTATCAAACTTTTCCCATTTGACTTAATTAGTTCAATATTTGAATGATTTAGCGCAAAATTAGTTAACATATCGTAAAAACATATAATTTTATAAATAAACAATGTATGATCCTATTTTAGAAGAAAAAAATTATAAGAAAAATATGACTTGATATATGAAATAATACACTAAAATAGAATAGAATAGTATATTCTCTCTAACTTTAGAAAAATCTACTTAGACTACTACATTGAGGAACGTGTATTGATTTCGTGATCATTAGTTATTCTGAATTTATATTATTTAATGTTACAAAAAGATAATAAAAGAAAGCGAAAATATTAAAAAAAAAAAATTTACTATACCAACCTTTATGTTCGAAGACGTCGACCGCGGCGGCATAGTTATGACTAGATTTCTATGTAAGTACTGTGAACAAGGACGCTCGACGCTGAAAACTCCGAATGTGCAGTTGCTCCGATCGGCTTTATTGGAGGTGAGTGTTTATGAAAAAAGTTTTCATTTTTTTTTTTGTTTTACAAGAAGAAGATTTTTTTTTAAAATGACAAAAATGGAAATGAACTTGTTTTTTAAGATGAAATAGGAGGAAGATGAAAATGGCAAATGGAAATTATTTTTTTTTTAAAGATGAAAATGAAGTTTGTTTTAAGATGGAAAGAGAAGAAGATCGAAACGAAGTTTTTAAAGATGGAAATGGCGGGAAAGAAGTTTTTGTTAATGGAATGGGAGAAGATGAAAATGCTTAAGAATGGATTTGGAAATGTTTATAAATTGTATTTTGTTGGTGAAAAACAAATTAGAGTGAAATGAAATAGTACACACGTAGAGTTATTTTTTTGTTTCTAGTAGATAGAAACAAATAATTTTTAGTTATGTTGTTTATGCTTTATTCTTTAGTTTCAAGCATTAGTAAGGCTAGTTTGGTTATTATGCTAAAGAAAACTACAATATTGATCCTACACATTTAATCGCACCATCTGTAGCAAGAATTCTGGTATATTCAACTAGACCAGATTTGGTTAAGCATGTACATTTGGATGCTTTTGGCAAATTCACTTGGAATGAATAAGTTAGAGCATGATCAAATTACTTTAGTCGTTTCCATTTGGTTGTATACTTACATTAGGGTTTATTATATTTGTAGCTTTTTTGGAATCATGCTTTAATTGGTATTTACGATTTGTAAACAAGATATAAACTTTATATGGGAGTATAAAAATTTGATTTTTAATATTTGTTCTATTTTTAAATATTAAAATTAAGGACTAATATTAAATAATTAAAAAATATATTCATAAAAATTAAATCAAAATATTTTCATGAGCCTTTTTTGCATTAATTTAAATTAATAGTTTAAAATATTTGTCATAAAAAAAAAATATACGAAATGTAGATCAGCTGCGGATTTTCCTGTAAAAATATTAATTTTAAACATATTTTCTATGAATTTATCTACGGATGATATTTTCATATGAAAGTTCCTATAAAATTATCTGTGTAATTACATCTGCAGAAAAATTACTACAAGCAAGGTTGTAAGAAAATGTCTTTGAGGAAGTTCATCGATCAAAATTTTGCAAACCAAGTTGTTTTACGTGGAAAACTTAATCCAGAGAATAATGTAACTTTTATTTTAATTTCTTCTCTATAGTTGTTTGGTATGTTGTACCTTTTGCAATAAGTTGAAGTCACTTATTGAATAGCTCATTAAAATTTATAAACAAGTAGTACATTACAAAAGAATAAAGAGTTAAGAAAAAATAGTCAAAAAGAGAAGAAACTTATACTACCATAATATTCTCTTGTTTTTGTATGTGAGATTTTAAGGGATTTGATTTGATAAATGTGAGGGAGGAAAAAAAAAGAGTAAAACCTGTGTGTGAAATTGTATTATAAGAGATTTAATAATCTAGTAAGACTGTTGTGAAAAGAGTATTGAGAGTGTGCTTATGAGATTATATAATAAATGTGGTTGTTTAGTTTCATATTTTGAGAATATTAATTAATTTTATAGATGTAAAATTGATTTGGATATGTATAAGTAATATTTAGCATAATCAAATTTATGGCTAAAATTGAATTTATTTAAAATTGAAGTTAACTTGAAGTTACGATTACTAATTTTTTGAGTTTACATGTAATCCTATTATTTAATTTATTTTTACATAAATATATAGCTAAATATAATACATTTAATTTATTTTTAATTTAAATTACTTAATTTAAAATAAATTTTTATCCCTATAAAATAAATACATAGTAATTTTGTATTTTTTTTATATGATTCAGTTGAAAATAAAAAATCACACATAAAACAAAAATAAAATAAAAATATTACTAAACTTTTTCTTCAAGAATAATACTACACATTTTTTGTCCTACTAAGAAGATATATGTTGTACATATAGATGGGAGTCTAAGACTAATTAGCTAAATATAGGCACATAAGCCTGCCTCTCCATGTCCTATTATGAAGATGCATGATGTATGTTGTACATATAGATGACAATTTAAGACTATTTAGCTATACATGTAAACATAAGCCTGCCTCTCCATGTCCTACTAAGAAGATGCATGATGTATGTTGTACATGTATATGGCAGTCTAAGACTAGTTAGCTATATATAGGCACATAAGCATGCCTCTCCATGTCCTATTAAGAAGATGTATGATGTATGTTGTACATATAGATGACAGTTTAAGACTAGTTAGCTATACATATACACATAAGCTTGCCTCTCCATGTCCTACTAAGAAGATGCATGATGTATGTTGTACATGTATATGACAGTCTAAGACTAGTTAGCTATATATAGACACATAAGTCTGACTCTCCATGTCCTACTAAGAAGATGCATTATGTATGTTGTACATATAGATGGAAGTATAAGATTAGTAAGCTATATATAGGCACATAAGTCTGTCTCTCCATGTCCTACCAAGAACATGCATGATGTATCTGACAATTTAAAACTAGTTAGATATATAGACACATATGTCTGCCTCTCCATGTCTTACTAAGAAGATACATGATTTATGTTGTACACATAGTTGGCAATCTAAAACTAGTTAGCTATATACATGCACATAAGTCTGCCTCTCCATGTTCTACTTAGAAGATGTATGATATATGTTGTGTATATATATATATATAGGCAAATAAGTTTGCCTCGCTATGTGGGCTAGCCTATAATAATATTGTATCACAACTTTTACTATAGGGTTGTTATTGTTGATTGATATTCCCCAAATCACTAGGTTTGTCAGACCCTCCCTATATGATGACAAAATAATCCTAACTCCAAAATCTACAACACATATCTCAGACTTACTCAATCATCACAACTCAATAAGTTTTAATTTGACTTCACAATATTCATCATTATATGTCTTTATTAGTCAATCACCATAAAATCACAATATTTGGTTTACACTAATCACAATATACAATCACCAATAAAAGGTCAAATAGTGGCATATTCAAGTGATATCACAATTTCATTCAAGTAGCATGAATACTCCGGTACATATCATTCACATAGTAACAATCAACATAATATTCATAAAATCTGACGACATACAATCTTGATATAAATAATTTAACGGCAATTCTATTGGTTGCTAAATTATATTTTAATCCTCACTATTACCATTCACATTTTATTAATTAATTATTATTACTCAATAGGGCTCAACTGTACGTAGTAAGCCCCGAATGAACATCTGGGAATTTCAATATTGCCGTTCATCTCACGTTATTTTATACTCATAAAATCGAACCTCATCTCACCCCTTACCTTAGCTGAAGATTTTTCCCAACGAAGCCGATCCACTGATTTAATGTGTCACGTCTTTGCCAACCACCGTCTCTAACAGTCCACGAGTGAGAATAAATCAACGCAACAACCAATTACAAATTAGTTACTTACTTCGATAGGTAATTAATTAATTTATTAATAATACATTGATACTTCATCTAATAATACATTAATGCATTGTAATATAATTCAAAAATATATTCAATATCTTTAAAGAATCATATTACCATAATTAAATTTTATTTAACAAAGTATGATAGAAAGAACTTAATATTATGTCTATATAATATATATAGTTTATATTTATAAATATATTTATATATATATATCACATGGATGCAAATAATAATTAATTATTACTTATTATTAACTATACTTAATTTTTATAACATAATCAAATAGATTAACCCATTTAGGTGAAAGAATTAATTTGCATCTTATGGGTTAGTTACTAACTTATTTTCTAGAAGTTTGTATAACAACAATTCTTATATAGCATAATCCGTTTGTTGACAGAAACAAAGGCAAGGCTTCTAAAATTCCAAAGTAAAGACTCAAATCATGGCTATACAAATTTATTTTGGGTTTCTGGTTTTCAATTTCTTAACTTTCATCTATATATATATATATATATATATATGTATTATTTATCCTATTGTACTAACAAAATATGTATCATTCTTAAAGCTAATTGAAGGAATTAGTGAAACATACCTTATATGATTTGGTATTGAAATTGGAATTGGGATTTGAAATTAGAATTGTGATTGGAGTTGAAATTGGAAATCGGAATTGCAATTGGAACTTGAAATTGAAATTGAAATTGTGATTTAGGATTGTGATTGGAATTGAATTTGCAAAATCCTAATTTGGTGAAATTGGATTACAGCTGGAATTCGAAGGATGTTGAAGGAATTGGAATTTGCAGAATCCTTAATTTGGTGAAAGAATGCGGCTCTCGTACGGGCTGGGTTGGATGACCATATATATATATATATATACTACATAATAATAGCTTAGATTGTTATAACAATTATTATTATTATTATTATTATTATTATTATTATTATTATTCCATTCTATTATTATTATTATTAGAGCTAACTCCTGATATTATTTTATTTATATCTATATACATATTTATTTATTTTATTTTAATTATTTTTTTTGTAATTTAAATATGATTAATATTAATAATTTAAATCGATTACTAAAGCAAACACACAGACACACCTAAAGAAATTAGAGCACATATTAACACTCATAAAAAAAATAATATCATATTATTATACTATTTAAAATAAGATAATGGGAAATTGGGGGTGTTACATCATATGCTTTTTTTTTTGCCCTAGCCTGTCCTTTTTAAAAGTCTGGCCTGACGTAGAAGCCTTTTTAAAAGCCTTATTCACATTAAAATATTTAAATGTTCTACTCATACTACATGATGTTCTCCACATACCAATATCAATGTACATATCTATATATATTAAACAAAAAATAATGTTTCTAACAAAATAATTTTTAAAAAATCTGAAAGAAACATCCTTTAAAATCTAATAATAATTTTTGATTTCAAATAATTGATTTTTTTACTAAAGCAAACACATCTATTATTACCTCTTAAACAAATATGGAACGACTATTGAGTGATTGACTAATTGAACGGTTATCGAATATGAAACGACTATCAAACATAGAATCGCTACCGAATATGGAACAACTACTGAATATAAAATGATTATTGAGTGATTGCCTAATTGATAGAATTTAAAATATGAAATAATATTATTAGTATAATACTAAAAAGTAATATTAATAAATGATAAAATATATATATAGGCCGACCTATGAGGCCTAATAGGCTTTTTATAACTTCGAGCCTGACCTATTTAAATAAATAAGCTTTAAAAATAGTCTGAACCTAGTCTTTTTATTAAATAGGTCAGGCTATGCCAGACCATAAGTAGGCGAGGCCATAGGCCCCTGTCGGACAGCCTAGTCTATTCCCATTTCTAATTGGAGGGACCAAAATCATGAATAAATTAAAATAGGAGGACTCAAATTGCATTTAAGTCTAAATTAAAAGTAATTTAAAGAGACTTACCTAATTATGATTTTGAAGTTTGAATTTTAATGAATTTTTATCATAAGAATATGTAAAATTTAAAGAGAATTTATAGATTTAGAACATTTCAAATAATCCCTCAAATTTTAATAAGCATTTAAAAGTAGAAGAGTTAATGAATATAAATAAGAAGTAAATAAAATAGTAGAATAAAAATGTTAAATTAAAATAATATTTTTAAGATATTTAAAATTGTACAAATCTTCATTATTATCTTGGTTAAATTTTCAAAGATGCATAGAGAAGATTGTCAACTTGTTTTTATTTTAAAGGTCATTATAATAATATATTTTACTTTAAAGATTATATCACACACCTCAAAGTAGAGTATCACACTTTGAAATTGTACTAAAAATATATTTTTATTACATATACATATAGCTTGAGTTAAATAATATAAAGTTAATATTCATATTAATATTTATAATATAAGATGACAACTAATAAATTGTCTATAGAAAAATGTTTACCTAACAAAAGTGAAAACAAATTAATTGTTTTGATTGTTTGATATTGTCTTTGTAATGTTTCTTTAAAATATCATTTAGATGTATCATTTAGAAGTGTAATAAGAGTAAAGCTATAACTA
>JBBPBS010000276.1:21898011-21927178 GCA_037974835.1 Cicer judaicum | reverse complement strand
TCAATATGTGTTTTTAAAACATAAAATACTTATATGGAACAAATTTGTTATATAGAACATAAAAATGTCCATCAATAAATGTTCATCAATAAAATACTTAAAACATAAAAAAAAATTTGTTATATAAATAAATAATCCAACCGGAAAATATACCCACATTTATTATTTAGTTATATAGAACAAAAAAAAAAGAAAATCTACTAAGAGAAGTACAGAGAAAAGTAGCAACCAATATTTAATTTAACAGAAGGGATTAAATTTCTACAATATGATAAACTCGAATTCAAATTCATACTAAAAAAGATATCCATATTTGGTATCTGATGTGTCTTAATTAAATAAGATAAAAAATATCAATATAATTTTTCCTAAATCTAAATATCTAAATTGAAATTATCTGTACATTATATACCACTATCTCACCGATGAATGTTAAGACATTGCCAGAATAGGATTGGTCCAATTCCAGGCTCTATTTATAGTCTCATGGAACAATTGGAGGAGGAGATTAACATTAAAAATATTTTTGAAATAAAAAAGTTTATATTAGACATCATACTCCTCGAATACTTCATATGGTTTTGGATTTTATATTAAGTTTTTATCTCTTTTCAAAATCTAAAAGATACTGCAATTGTAGTACCTAATTTTTGTTCGAATAATTTAAAATTATTTTATTAATAATACTAATAGTTTTTAATAAATATTTTTACACGTTTACACAGGTTCTCACGTTTCCTTCAACAACAACACAAGTTTGTTAAACCAGCATGAGTCAAAAACACTCAAGACCAGTGACACTCAAAATTGCTATTTGCAAACACCAATCTTTCTTTTATCTTCTCTACTTTATGAGGATTCCTATTACAAACATGTTATAAACTGGTTTCTTAATTAATTTGATTTTTTTTTTTAGTTTAGTAAGGAAATGTAACAATCTCTATACTCAATATAAAAGTTAACATACTGCTTTTTTTCCTTAATTGTACGTTGCTCAAATTTTATTACAAAACAATGCAAAATCTAGCTAAGAAACAATACAAATTTCATATATCAGTTTGTCTGATGAACATAAATATTCACTGATTTAGGCTATAAATTGGGACCAAAAAATCAAAAAGAGGGAGGATTTTTCTGAATAGATCTAAGAGTGAAAAACAAAGAAGGAACAGTAGCAGTAAAATCTTGTAAAATCGTGAAGAATCTTAAACCCATCCCAAAATAATTGGAAACAAATTAAAAGCCCCATATAAAAACTAACAGAATTAAGTAGAGAAGTAAGGTATTCTTCCCTTTAAGATGTAATCTTCGCTTCTATGGTTGTTTCCCTTCCATGCGTTTTCGCATTGTTATTTCTCTCTGCTTGAAATCTTCGTTTTTCGTTGTTGCTGTTATGTCATCAGTGATTTTCTCTTTTCCTTTTGTGTTTACCTTCCTCTTGCATCTTCTGGGCGCCTCATTTGGTGGCCTTATTTTGTTTTGATTGAAATAGGGTTAAGCTGTATTTACTAATCATTTCGTAGTTTTTTTTTCCCTTTTTTTATGGCATATTTTAAAAAATATGCTTTTTAACACTTTAGGTTTGATCTAATTTGTTTTTTTAAAAAAAAAAATTATTTATTTACAAAACAGCAGATCATTTTTTACACATTTTAATTAGTTTCTAACAAGTATTCTAAAAAAATTATTAAACATATCATCTTTTAATCTATAAATTGTTAGGAAAAAAATTGTATAATTTAATGTGTGATAAGTAAATAGAGCTAAAATCGATTTTTTTAAAAAATTTAATTTATTATAAATAAATAGATCTAAAACCTTTTTTTTTTAAATTTATTTTATTATATGTGTTTTTTAATCTTGGAGTTGTTAGGACACAAATTAAACTATTTGTTGGTTTTGAAACTCAATTTAAAAATAAAAAAAATAAAATATTCTTAAGAGGATTAAATTAGATGTGACATCTTTTTACTCCTTGAATTTTTGAGACACGAGTTGTACAATTCGATCGTCTTAAAATTCATATTTTAAAATAATTATTCAAATCAAGCAAGTTTTTGTTATGTTAATCAAAATTAACTTTTTTGAATAACAAAAATATAATTTATTTAAAAGCAATCAACACATTCACATTTCCTATCATGAACTACGTAGCTTTGATTTCTCCATCGCACCGGGAGATACGTAGGAGCAAGATCACACTCTTGTCAAACACAATAATAAAAACATTTTTTACTCTTTTAAACACGTTTTTATCTCGAAAATCACATTTATAAAAAATAATTTATATTCATATTTAATAATAGACAAAAATAAGTATATTTAAGCTGACATAATTTTGTACAATTAATTATAGGTAACCGTATTTTAACGGATGTCGTAGGGTGCTAATACCTTCTCTACACATAATCGACTCCCGAACTCAAAATCTGGTATCAAAGACCATTTTTTTTAATTATATTTTAAGGGTTTCTCAATGTTTTCTTGATTTAAAATAAATTTTGGTGGCGACTCCATTGAATTCGAGGAAAATTCAAAATTTTAGGCCGCGACAGCTGGCGACTTTACTGGCGATATTTAGAGAGTCAAGCCTAACAAATTAATTGTGGATAACTTTTTTTTTTAGTTTTTTCTATATTTGTTTGTTTTTCATTTTCATTTTCTTTATGTGTTTATTATTTCTTAATTAGTATTAGCTGACATTATAATTTTCTTTTAAGCTAGTAGATCAATTTTATCTTATCTTATTTGATTTGATTTGATTTTATCTATTTATTTTGTATATGTATATATGTTTTGTTAGTATTATGGATTTATTGAATTATGCTTATTCAACACTTACACTTTTATTAAGACATACACTTATGAGTGGAACCTTATAAATATACAACGTTATAGTTTCTTTCACAAATATGGGAAGATCATAAATCTCTTGGCAGTAAATGTGCAAACAGGGGCCCTCACGGCATTGGCTCAGTATTACGATCTTGTCTTAAGGTGTTTCACATTTCAAGATTTTCAGTTGGCTCCGACATTAGAGGAATTTGAACGAATATTGGGTTACTCCCTAGAGAGAGGAAATCCTTATCAATATACTAGGCAACCACCGAAGTTGGACACAATTGCTGAAGTGTTGAAGATCGACATAAGAGAGTTGGCAAGTACAAAAGAGGAAAAATGGGCTATTCATGGGTTTTCAAGAAAATATCTAGAGCAAAAGTACCAAGATTTAGCCGATAAAAAAGAATGGAGTACTTTTATATGTGTTTTGGCCCTCATTATCTATGGTATTGTTTTATTCCCAAACCTTGATAACTTTGTAGATTTTGCTGCCATAAATTTCTTCTTAGCTTTTAACAAACATAAACAAAACCCAGTTCCTGCGATTCTAGCTGATATATACTACTCTCTGCACATGCGACATGAGAAGAAAGGGGGAACAATTTTATGTTGTGTTCCAGTGTTGTATGCTTGGTTTGTGTCTCACATGTTCAAGAAAGGGTATCATGTTAGGGCTAAGAGTAATCGTGAATGGGCTCAAATTATAGCTAACCTTAATGGGGATACAATTTCATGGTACTAACAAGGGGTGGAAGAGGTAATATGCCGATGCGGAGATTTTCCAAATGTACCTCTCATGGGAACGAAAGGATGTATTAATTACAATCCAATGGTAGCTCTGAGACAACTTGGCTACCCCATGTTGGATAAACCAGATGGCAAGTCATTGGAAGCTTTTGTTTTGCATAATACTGGTATAGTAGACCCACCAATGTTGAGAAAGATAAGTCGAGCTTGGGAATTGATCATCATAATAGGAAAAATACTCGGATGTAGAAGTTGCAGCACAAAAGAACCTTATCAACAATGAATAAAGAATAGAGTCCAAGAAATCAAGTTGCCTTTCCACAGTACACCCTCAAGTGATCAGGAAATGCTTGAAACTACCCTTGTTACAAATGAAGAAATAGAAGAGCTCAAAGCATCATTGTTAAAATCTGAAGAGGAGAAAAAAGAGCAACAAGCAAAGTTAGAAAAAGTCTCACAAGAAAACAAGAACTTACGATCAAAAAATACATGTAAAAGGCAGTTTATTGAAAGAAGCAACAACAGATTGAAAATTGAAAAAGAAAATAAACTTCACATACAAGATTGTTTGAGAGGTGCAAATGAAGAGTTAGATGTGCGAAAGGAAGAAAAGGATGCAGCTATTGAAGAAGCCTATATGTGGAAGCAGTTATGGACAAAATCAACAAGCTCTGAGAAGAAGATAAAAAAAGAGTTTGAAGATTTAAAGAAACAACTGAAAGAAATGGTAGCTAAATACGAGAGTCGAATAAGGAATGAGAGGCAACAAAAGGAAGAAATTGAAGAATTACTCTCAAAACACCAAGATGCACTAAAAACAGAAATGGAAAATATTGGAAAGATTCAAGAGATTTATAAAGAGTTGGAAGATAAAGGATAACATTGGAAAGATTGCTTTTCAAAATTGGCCATGCTAGCTAATCAGGCAATCATAAAAATTCCAAAACACTTAAGAGAGATTGATGCAATTATGCACCCACTCAATACTCCAATCAAAGTCTACAAATTCGTTGAATATTGCAAACATTTGGTAGAAGAATTGGAGGAGAGGATTGGTTGTCCTGTTGAAAGAGATGATTGAAATACCCTAATCGATGTAGTTTTTTAATGCAATGTAC
Source organism: Cicer judaicum (assembly GCA_037974835.1). Taxonomy (NCBI): domain Eukaryota; kingdom Viridiplantae; phylum Streptophyta; class Magnoliopsida; order Fabales; family Fabaceae; genus Cicer; species Cicer judaicum. The sequence continues at coordinate 21,922,472 of JBBPBS010000276.1, read as the reverse complement.
TTTTTTCTCATCAATGAAGGATTTGTTGTTTTGTTTACTGATTCTCATATTTCTTCTTCACTAATAATTCGTTTTATTAAAATTTACCTAAGATTTATCATTCCCCAACCTCCAAATAAAAAAGAGATAATAATTGCATTCCATTCATGTTTAATACATACTCAAAATTTTTTTTATTGTTTTAAAAAAAAATAGAAAAAATCAATAAAGCTGTTTCCCCGACATCCTTATCGGACTCGTGCAAACTAAAAGATCAAGGAAGAACTTGAGCAAAATCAAGAGGTGATGAGAATGGATGTCAAACAATTGAAGGACAAGGTTGATCAAATCTTAGAAGCTATACAGGCTTTGTTAAGGAAGGGGAATATAGATGAGAATCCTCCAGCTGTAAATGAAGAACAACAAACCACTCCTTCTCACCCAACAGGCTTTACACCGACTACCCAACAACCTCCTACAACAACTATGCAATTTCCTATATACGGTCTTCCACCCAGTTATACTCCACCTTTAGTCGTCAACCCCATGGAAAACAACCCAAACCACTTAACTATTAACCCCCAAAACCCAAACCAATAAGAAGTTCCATCTCCCCTGGGATATCTACCACCCCAAAACACTATACCCTCAAAAAATACTCCATATATTGCACCCCAAGTACCCAATTTCGATGCTAATGGTAATTGGCATCAACCTCACATTGGCGATGATACACAATCATAGGAAAAATTCCATATCTTGGAAGAGAGAATAAAAACAATTGAGGGGTATAATGTTTATGGTCTTGAAGCTTTCGATATGTGCTTGGTTCCTGATGTGACTATCCCTCCCAAATTCAAGGTTCCTGACTTTGAAAAATACAAGGGCAACACATGTCCTAAAAATCATCTAACTATGTATTGCAGAAAAAAATGGCATCTCATGCTCATAACGATAAACTTCTCATTCACTTTTTCCAAGACAATTTGAGTAGGGCATCGTTAAATTGGTATATGCATCTTGAGCGAAATCAAATTTGTTCATGGAAAGACCTAGATAATGCCTTTTTGAAGCAATACAAGTACAACGTTGACATGGCCCCTAATAGGATGCAATTGCAAAATTCATTGAAAAAGGACAACGAAGCTTTCAAAGAATACGCACAACGGTGGAGGGAAATGGCATCACAAGTAGAACCTCCATTATTTGAAAGAGAAATGATGGGTATGTTTATGGATACTCTCCAGTCGCCTTTTCACGACAAGATGATTGGGAGTATATCATCAAACTTTTCTGACCTTGTCATGATAGGAGAAAGGATAGAAAGTGGGATAAGGAGTGTCAAGATTGTCTGTGCAGCAACTAGCGTGAAACGACCTCAACAGACATTCACAAAAAAGAGAGAGGGGGATGTCAATGCTGTAATGGTAAACCCTAGAGTCTCCTATTTTCCACCCATCAATTCTTATCGACCCCTAAATTTCCAGCCCCTGATACCACAAACTCCTTACATCCCTTATCCATATGTGGTCGCAACCACACAAGTTTCATACCCTCAATATCACCCTTCAAGACCACATTTTTATCAACCACCACCTACCATATTTTCCCCACAAAATCAATGGAACCATAACCCAATCTCAAATCACTACAGACCATCTGTCAATCGAGAAAAAAGGATAACCCGTTTTGATCCAATTCTCGTCATGTATAGCCAATTGTTGCCCCATTTACTTCAAAATTCTATGGTAGTCATAATACCAATGAAACCTCTTGAACCACCATTTCCAAAATGGTATAATCCAAATTCCAAATGTGAATATCATGCAGGAGCCGTTGGGCATTCCATTGAAGATTGTCAAGCCCTAAAATCTAAAGTGCAAGAATTGATTAATGAAAAATGGCTTACCTTCAAGGAAGACGGTCCCAACATAGGGAGTAATCCTTTGTCGGGCCACAAGGATGCCTCTGTCAATGTCATTGAAGACGGGATAGATGAATATGCAACAGATGATCATGTGTTCACCATGGGGTCGTGCGTGGAAAATAATATATCTTTCCCAAAACCATTGGAAATTCTTTACAAAAATGAGAATCTTATGCCAATTCCTAGCAAGCCAAATGCAATAATAGTCCAAGCACCAATCCCTTTTCCTTATGGAAATACCATGGTAGTACCGTGGAAATACGAAGTGACATCCCACTTGGTCAATCATCAACCAAGTGATGGTTGTGAACCTAAAGGAATTGATGTCACTAACATCTCAGGGATTGGTGGAATGACTCGGAGTGGTCGAGTATACACTCCTGAACAACTTAGGAAAAAGGAGGTTCATGGAGATAAAGGGAAAGAAGATATGTATCATGCCATAAAAGGACAAGAGACTAGTAAAAATACGGTGTCTGAAGAAGAAGCTAATGAATTTTTGAAGTTTATCAAGAAAAGTGAATATAAGGTGGTGGATCAACTAAATCAAACCCCTTCCAAGATATCAGTTATCTCCTTGTTATTAAACTCTGAAGCACATAGAAGAGCAATAATGAAAGTTTTAAATGAAGCCCACGTTACTCACGATATCACTGTCGATAAGTTTGATGGAGTTGTCGGTAACATCACTGCTAGTAGTTGTCTGAGTTTTAGCGATAATGAATTACCAGCTGAAGGGACAGAGCATAATAAAGCAATGCACATCTCTATCAGGTGTCACGATCATATTCTTACACGAGTGCTAGTAGATAATGGTTCATCATTAAATGTCATGGCTAAATCAACACTGTCAAAACTATTTGTTGAGGGAGCCTGTTTGAAGCCTAGTGCTTTGGTGGTGAAAGTGTTTGATGGATTTAAAAGACAAGTTGTTGGTGAGATTGACCTACCAATTCAAATCGGACCCCATACTTTGGGATAACCTTCCAAGTGATGGATATCAAACCTGCGTACAGTTGTCTTTTAGGGAGACCATGGATTCATGCTGCTGGAGTAGTGACATCCATTCTCCATCAAAAGCTAAAGTTTATAGTGAACAATAAACTGGTAATAATATATGGGGAAGAAGATATGATAGTAAGTCATTTATCTTCTACAGGCTACATTGAAAACACGGAGTAAACCATAGAGACTTCCTTTCAAGCATTAGAAATTACCAATGTCGTCTTCATGGGTGAGTGAGGAATATCGTTTAAAAGAACAAAAACTATCTACCATATCATTGAAGTCTACCAAATCCATGTTGGAAGGAGGAGTTTTTGTTAATTTGGGGAAGTTGATAGAAATACCAGAAAAGAACAATAGGTACGGGTTGGGATATGTACCTACTCAAGATGATAAAGAAAAGGTTGCGAAGGGAAAACGAGAAAACTGGATACCGAATTCACAGAAGATTCCTATTTGTGACATTCACCAAACTTTTCAAAACGCCGAAATAATATATATGCTCATCAAGTGGCTGTTACGGAAGACGATCATGTTGATGATGACACCCTCAAGCTAGTGTACCATTGTCCTCCAAACACCAGTCTCAACAATTGGAAGATCCTCGAGTTTCCCGTGTTTGTTAATTCATGTTCAAAATAATTATGTATTTTTTTTAACTCCTTTTGCTATGCCCAAGGCTATAAGGATAATTAACTAGGGCATATGTGTTTCGATTCCGTACTTATTATCAATAAATGCATTTTTGAATTCTCCAATTGGTTTTGTCTTTCTCTTTTCTTTTTTGGCAATCCTTATTCATATATTTTTCCCCTTAATTTAAACAATGCAGAGTCAAAAATGAATATGTTGAAAATGGCAGCACTAGAACCCTTTCTTGTAATTTTGAACGTCTAATAAATCACACTAATGAGGATTGGGAAGATGACTGTGAGCCTCCCCCAGAACTAGAAAAGTTAATTGAACAGGAAGCTAAGATAATCCAACCCTATCAAGAACCTGTTGAGGTGATCAACTTAGGGAATGAACATGATAAGAAAGAAGTTAAAATTGGTATGTCTATGAAAGAAAGTGAACTAGAAAAGTTGGTTAAACTTTTATTTGATTATGTGGATGTCTTTGCATGGTCATATCAGGATATGCCTGGGCTAGATACTAACATAGTTGAACACAAGCTACCACTCAAGCTTGACTATGCTCCAATTATACAAAAGTTGAGAAGGATGAGACCTGATATGTCACTTAAAATTAGAGAAGAGATCAAGAAGCAATTTGATGCTGGTTTCTTAGCAGTAGCAAAATATACTCAATGGGTGGCTAATATCATACCAGTTCCAAAGAAAGATGGAAAGGTTCGAATGTGTTTTGACTATTAGGATTTAAATAAACCTAGTCCTAAAGACGATTTTCCTCTACCTCATATTGATGTCCTGGTAGATAGCACTGCTCAATACTCTCTTTTCTCCTTTATGGATGGTTTCTCCGGGTATAATCAAATCAAGATGGCTCTCGAAGATATGGAGAAAACTACATTCATCACTCAATGGGGGACTTTCTGCTGTAAAGTGATGCCATTTGGATTGAAGAATGTCGGGGCAACCTATCAAAGAGCAATGGTAACTTTGTTTCATGACATGATGCATAAAGAAATAGAGGTTTACGTGGATGATATGATTGCAAAATCTCGGACCGAAGAAGATCATGTTGTTAACCTTCAAAAGTTATTTGAGCGATTAAGGAAGTTCAGACTTCGTTTAAACCTTGCTAAATGCACCTTTGGTGTAAGATCATGCAAGTTACTTGGGTTTATCGTTAGTCAAAAAGGGATAGAAGTGGACCCAGATAAAGTAAGAACAATACAAGAAATGCCAGCTCCACGCACGGAAAAAGAAGTTCATGGCTTTTTGGGTAGATTGAATTACATTGCGAGGTTTATATCACATCTCACCGCTACATGTGAGCCAATTTTTAAATTGTTGCACAAAAACCAAAAAGTTGAATGGAATGAGAATTGTCAAAAGGCTTTCGAAAAGATTAAGTAGTACTTATCAAAACCTCCCGTCTTAGTACCTCCTGTTCTTGGGAAACCGCTTATTATGTACTTAACAGTACTTGATGAGTCAATGGGTTGTGTACTGGGACAACATGATGAATCTGGTAGGAAAGAACATGCTATTTATTATTTGAGCAAAAAGTTCACCAGTTGTGAAACAAGGTATTCACTGCTTGAACGAACATGTTGCGCATTGGCATGGGCTACTCGTCGGTTAAGGCAATACATGTTATGTCATCCAACTTAGTTGGTGTCTATAATGGACCCAATTAAGTACATCTTTGAGAAACCTGCTCTTACTGGAAGGATTGCCCGTTGGCAAATGTTGTTATCAGAATACGATTTGGTATATGTTACACAAAAATCTATCAAAGGAAGCGCACTTGCAGAGTATTTGGCCCAACAACCGGTAGAAGATTATCAATCAATGCAAGGTGAATTCCCCAATGAAGGCATAATGACTTTATTTGAACAGACTGAATCATCTGATAAAGAAAAATGGACGTTGGTGTTAGATGGTGTCTCTAATGCGTTAGGGCATGGGATTGGAGCCATTTTGATTTCCCCAGAGAACCAGATCACTCCATTTACGGCTAGGTTGTGTTTTGATTATACAAAAAATATTGCAGAATATGAGGCATGTGTTATGGGCATTAAAGCAGCTATAGAATCAAATGTAAAATTTCTTGAGTTATATGGAGACTCATTGTTGGTCATCCATCAAACGAAAGGAGAGTGGGAAACGCGAGATTCCAAATTGATTCCGTATCACACCCATATCAAAGAATTGATAGAACACTTTGAGAAGATTACTTTACGCCATATCCCTCGAGAAGAAAACCAGTTAGCTGACGCCTTGGCCACTTTATTGTCAATGTTCAAAATAACCATTAATCAAGACGTGTCGGTCATAAAAACTCAACAAAGAGATAAACCTGCATATTGCTTATAAATAGAAGAAGAGTTTGACAACAAGCCGTGGTTTTATGGCATCAAATCATATGTTAAGAATAAGGAATATTCATTGGGTATTTCAGAGAATGACAAAAGGGTTTTAAGGAGGTTGTCAATGAACTTCTTCTTAAATGGGGATGTACTTTATAAGAGAAATCATGATATGGTTCTCCTCAGATGTATGGATAAAGCAGAAGCAGAGAAAATCATCTAAGAGGTTCACGAAGGTTCTTTCAGAATTCATGCAAATGGGCACACAATGGCAAGAAAAATCTTTAGGGCTGGCTACTATTGGTTGACCATGGAATCCGATTGCTTTAGTCACGTAAAGAAATGTCATAAATGTCAAATCTATGCTGATAAAGTACATGTACCACCCACCTCTTTGAATGTTTTAACATTACCATGGCCATTTTCAATGTGGGGAATGGATGTTATTGGACTCATAGAGCCTAAAGCTTCAAATGGACGCCGATTTATCCTAGTAGCTATTGATTATTTCACAAAAGGGGTTGAAGCTGCTTCTTATACCAATGTGACGAGAAGTGTGGTTGTCAAATTCATCAAAAAAAAAACTGATTTGTCGATATGGCTTGCCAAATAAGTTAATCACTGACGACGCGACTAATCTGAACAACAAAATGATGAAAGAGTTATGTGATAATTTCAAAATTCAGCACCGTAATTCTTCTCCATATCGTCCAAAAATGAATGGGGCTGTAAAAGCAGCAAATAAGAATATCAAGAAGATCATACAAAAGATGTGGAGACATATAAGGATTGGCATGAAATTCTTCCCTTTGCATTACATGGCTATAGAACTTCTATTCGTACCTCAACAGGGGAAACTCCTTTATCGTTGGTGTATGGAATGGAAGCGGTACTTCCCATCGAAGTTGAAATTCCCTCTATCAGAGTCCTTATGGAAACAAAACTAGAGGAGGCAGAGTGGGTTCAATTATGATATGACCAATTGAATCTCATAGAAGAAAAAAGAATGATAGCTTTGTGTCATGGTCAGCTATATCAGAAAAGACTTAAAAAAGCCTACAAGAAAAAAGTCCGTCTTTGAGAGTTTCGAGAAGGAGACTTAGTGTTAAAGAAAATATTGCCCATAAAAAAGGATTCTTGGGAAAAGTGGACTCCAAACTACGAAGGACCATATGTTGTGAAAAAAGCTTTCTCTGGGGAAGCCCTGATACTTGCAGAAATGGATGGAGATGAGTTTCCACTTCCAGTAAACTCAGATGCAGTCAAGAAATATTATGCATAAAAAAAAATAAAAAAATAAAAAATTGGGCTCGCTAGGTGGAAAACCTGAAAAGGCGACCTAGACAAAAATTAGAGCATCCCGATGGATTGAAAACTTGGAAGAGCGGTCTATGCCAAAATTAGGGATAACAAAAAGATCAACCATTTCAATCTGGGGCAGTTATTATTCTTAGAAGTTCTAAATTACAAGAATGACTAGCGTTTGTTATCTCTCCAACTAAAGCTAAACACATTCACCACATTGTAATCCCTGTCTCATTAGTTTTATTTTCAATGTAACGAACATACATTTTCCAATGTTATCATTCGATGTTGTACCTTACACTGTTTCTAAATTAATTCAGTTTCATTGTTGATTTGTTATAGTATTTTAAAATGTTATTTTATGATAATAAATATTAGAATTGGAAATATGTAAAAATATAAAAAAAAAAGTCTTAAATATTTTGACGCTTGAAAATACATACATGGGAGCTCGAGGTATATGGGTGTATAAAAAATGAAGGGTAAACATTTTAAATAATGCACATTTGATTGGCTTCAAGAAAAAAGTGATTACACAAGATATACTAGAGTCGTCATGTAAAGAACGATTGTTATCGTTGTTGAGCCATTGAATCTTATAAGTGTATAAAGTTGCATAAGGATCGGGGAACAAAAAAAACAATAAAAAAATTATAAAAAAATATTAAAAAAATTAATTAAAATGAATTTATCTTCATTACATGCATCTTGCATTTTTTCAAATACTCACACATGATTTATGCATCTTCACTCATATTTTACTTATATTCAACAACTCCGTATATCATGCATAATGAATTAAGCATGCATGTCTTATGTGTATATTTTATTTATATTCAACAACTTTTGTGTCACACTATTCATTTTAAGTTTGCATTGCAATTTCCATATACATGTTTCCTTTTAAAAATAAAAATAAAACAAATTTATCTCATTTTATTTACATTCTACACTTTAAACTCATGTTTGGTTGTAGTCATCATTTCATTTATGTCGATCTACGCATCGGTAACCAACCCGAAGACGATCATGTTACCAATCACATTGTCTATGTCGATCAACGCATCAGTAACAAACCCGAAGACGATCATGCTACCAATCACATTGTTTATGTCGATCTACGCACCGGTAACCAATCCGAAGACGGTCATTTTATCGATCAACACATCGGTAACCAATCCGAAGACGATCATTTTATCGATCAACACATCGATAACAAACTCGAAGACGATCATTTTATCTACATCGATCAACACATCGGTAACCAACCGAAGACGTCGATCAGTCGATCAAAGCATCGGTAATCAACCCGAAGATGATCCTACTTTTTATTTACGTCCCTCAACCATTGGTCTTAGTCATTTTTATATATTTTATTTATTTATGTATTTATTTTTGTCAATCATCAACTTTATTTTAAATTAATTTACTTTCACATTTACAAAATTTAGGTCCTTATATTTAATTATCTTTTTACCTCTATTTAAAATATAATTAAATAGAGGTAGCTGTAGTACCTAATTTTTGTCTGAATAATTTAATATTATTTTAGTAATAATAATAATATATTTAATAAATATTTTAACAATTATTTTCAAAAAAAATTAAACACCATCATTTTAGATTCAAATTTGAATATATATTAATAACAAAATGACATAAAAGAAAAAATTTGTGAATGACAACTAGACGCGTGGTGAAAGTTTTTTTTCATTGATCTGCAACCCTTGCATAGGTTCACACGTTTGCACAAGTTCAGGTTCACAAGTTTGCACACACGCTTGCGCAAGTCCAGGTTCATAAGTTTGCACAGGTTCTCACGTTTCCTTGAACAACAACACAAGTTTCTTAAACCAGCATGAGTCAAAAACAGTGACACTCAAAATTGCTACTTGCAAACACCAACATTTCTTTTATATTCTCTACTTTATGAGGATTCTTATTATAAACATGTTATAAACTAGTTTCTTAATTAATTTGATTTATTTTTTTTAGCTTGGTAAGGAAACGTAACAATCTCTATACTCAATGTAAAAGTTAACAGACTGCTTTTTTCTCTTAATTCTCAAATTTTATTACAAAACAATGCAAAATCCAGTTAAGAAACAATATAAATTTCAGATATCAGTTTGTCTGATGAACATAAATATTCATAAATATTCACTGATTTAGGCTATAAATTGGGACCCAAAAATCAAAAAGAGGAGGATTTTTTTTGAATAGATCTAAGAGTGAAAAACAAAGAAGGGGCAGTAGCAGTAAAATCTTGTAAAATCATGAAGAATCTTAAACCCATCCCAAAAAATTGGAAATAAATTAAAAGCCCCATAAAAAAACTAACATAATCAAGTAGAGAAGTAAGCTATTCTTCCCTTTAAGATGTAACCTTCACTTCTATGCTTGTTTCCCTTCCTTGCGTTTTCGCATTGTTATTTCTCTCTGCTTGAAATCTTCGTTTTCCCCTGTGGTTGTTATGTCATCAGCGATTTCCTCTTTTCCTTTTGCGTTTACCTTCCTCTTGCATCTTATGGGCGCCTCATTTGGTGGCCTTATTTTGTTTTGATTGAAATAGGGTTAAGTTGTATTTACACATCATTTCGTAGTTTTTTTTTTCCTTTTTTTATTGCATATTTTAAAAAAATTGCTTTTTAACACCTTAGGTTTTATCTAATTTGTTTTTTTTTTAAATTTATTTATTTACAAAAAAGTAGATCATTTTTTACACATTTTAATTAGTTTCTAACAAGTATTCTAAAAAAAATTTATTAAACATATCATCTTTTAATCTATAAATTGTTAGGAAAAAAATTGTATAATTTAATGTGTTATAAGTAAATAGATCTAAAATCGATTTTTTTTTATATTTAATTTATTATAAATAAATAGATCTAAAACCTTTTTTTTTTAAATTTATTTTATTATATGTGTTTTTTAATCTTGGAGTTGTTAGGCCACAAATTAAACTATTTGTTGGTTTTGAAACACAATTTAAAAATAAATAAAAAATAAAATATTCTTAAGAGGATTAAATTAGATGTGACATCTTTTTACTCCTTGAGTTTTTGAGACATGAGTTGTACAATTCGATTGTCCTAAAATTCATATTTTTAAATAATTATTCAAATCAAGCAAGTTTTTGTTATTTTCATCAAAATTAACTTTTTTGAATAACCAAAATATAATTTATTTAAAAGCAATCAACGCATTCACATTTCCTATCAAGAACTACGTAGCTTTGATTTCTCCATCGCACCGGGAGATACGTAGGAGCAAGATCACACTCTTGTCAAGCACAATAATAAAAACCTTTTTTACTCTTGTAAACACGTTTTTATCTCGAAAATCACATTTATAAACAATAATTTATATTCATAGTTAATAATAAACAAAAATAAGTATATTTAAGCTCACATAATTTTGCACAATTAATTATAGGTAACCGTATTTTAACGGATGTCGTAGGGTGCTAATACCTTCCCTACGCATAATCGACTCCCGAACTCAAAATCTGGTTCAAAAGATCTTTTTTTTTGTTTTATTTTAAGGGTTTCCCAATATTTTCCTAATTTAAAATAAATTTTGGTCGTGACTCCATTGAATTCGAGGAAAACTCGAAATTTTAGGTCGCGATAGCAATTTTATTAATCTAATTTGTTTAATTTGATACATGTATAATTTTTTTTACACTATGTATGTTTTTGTTTAGTACTTGTATGAATGTTATTTTTGGATTAGTGATCATTGTTGTTTGATTTGTTTGGACTCCCCGTAATTAGTTTATCTAAGTGAAATTTTTTGTAGATCAATCTAGTAAGAAGTTGCGAGGAAGCACGATAGAATGCAATTAGAAGTTGCGAAAGACTTTTGTGCCAATGTTAGACTTGTTGGGAGAGTTTTTCATAAGTGTTCACAATTATGACCAACTAAAGTGTGTCCTTAGAAGAAAAACAAAAGTGTTTGATTTTAGGAAATTATTTTTGATGTATGTGTTAGAGTAATCATGCCTACTCTTATTGTTTTAAAGAAATAAAACACTCATATTATTAATTGAATTTTTAAAGTAAAAAAGTCTATGAAAATTAATATTTGAATTTTTTTTGTATTAAAAATTTTGTTAGTTAAAATTCAAAAAAAAGAAAGGGAGGTTAAATGATGGTGAAATTGTCCCTCTAGGTGCAGGTGATGTTGATGATTTGTTATTTTGTTTTCTTTGCAGTCATCATGTGATAAATGTTTTGTGTCGTGATATTTTATATCTTGAAAAAGTTTTAAAATTTAGGAAATTTTTTATAAATAGAAAAACTATTTTGGAGTTTAAAGTATCATCCTATTATTCTCTTAGTCTTAGCAAATTTACACTTTATTTTTTAGCCTCCAAAAGCTTATATTTGTATTCTCCAAGCATTGACAGGTCTAAATACGCTCACTGAATGAATCTATGTTTTAATCAATGAAAACTTGAGTATATACAAGCTTCCTGTACTTATAGTTGATATGTTAGTCTTCATTTTAATGTGGAGAATGAAAATGTTTGTTGGACGTATGTCCCAAGACACCAAGTTAATTTTCTCATCTTTCTTCAAGCTTTAGGTTCATAACATCTAACTATGATAAAATATTCTAAAAAATAAATTTAGATGTTTTTACGTCTTTTTAGATAAATGTAACAGTTGGACACATACTCCAATACAATATGATAAATTTCTAATTTTTTTTTTAGACTTTAGTGCAACATTCTCTTATGTAGTAAGAATTCTTATTATTTTAACTTATCATTCTCTTCTATGTAAAAGAGAGAGGTTTGTATGTTTTTATATGCATAAAATGATTATTGCAAAGTGCGTATGACATATTGCCTTAGTATTATGAACGCGACTATATGAGTTATACTCGATATAATTGTCAAAGAGTGTTCACAGGTCCAGGTAACCCGTGCCTACTTATCCAAATCAATCAAATTCATATTTTATTCAAATTTGTGTAAGTGAGGGTTGAACCCAAACCAACTTGTTCAAACTAGATGTGGTTTGGTTCAATTAAATCCAAACGTTCACATTTTAAATTCTCAAATTTAACGTAAATTTTGAATTTTTCATAAAAAAAGAAAGTCATGTAATTATTTTTTTGAACTTTTAAAATAAAAATTATGTCTGATGGATCTAATGATCCAACACAAATCAATATGCTAGTCGCCGAGTTGGATTTGCCGAATAGAATTTGATTGGCCGAGTTGGATTTGCCGAATAGAATTTGATTGGATCGAATAATAGATTTGACTAAAACAGACCCAACACAACCCGTAAACACCCATTTTCTATTGAGCTTACAACCAGTTTCACACGCACCACCTTGTGCGGTTCCACCATACTACTATGTTTTCCATCATAATCTCACTCAAACTTGACCTTAGAAGATCTCGAACTGATGGATCTAAATTTGAAGAACAATATCTAATGTCGGACGTCATTAAGAATCTAAAATAGTGTTTGGTCGGAGGAAATTAAAAGTGAGAGTTCATTTTAAATTTTAATGCTTAATTTGATTCGGTTTTTTTGTAGTGGATTCCTCCTTGCACAATTTCACCTCCCCATCAATGTTAATAAGGGTGGTTTGGAGGGAGAAAATATGTGTTTATAAAACTTTGGATAATTTTATAAAATAACTTCACATTGATATATTGCACAAGAGGTGAAAAGTAATTTGATAAATCTTTAATTCTAATCAAATGTTGATATTATTAAATTGTATATTATTAAATTGTATATTACATCTTAAAGTCAAATTAAAGACACGTAGTTATGTGTAAATTTTTTATGCTAATTATATCGTTTCATTTATATATTAAAAAAAATTGATATTTTTCATAATTCTTATCTCATGAGTGTGTTTAAATTGCTTATCCTTTGAACAATTGTGTATCCTCTATTTTCCATATTTGTTTGCCCTCTATTCCTTATTTAAACAAAACTCACCCTAACTCAAAAACCATTAATGGATTATAATAATGAAAAAGCACATTTTGAATTATTTTATTTATTTCAATACATGGCTTTTTCTTTTCTCATACTATAATATGTTAATGTAAACTCACCATGTCCATAACACGTTGAGAATTAAACTTGTGATTGAACTTAGTGAATTAATCTTTGTTGTCATCCACACGAATCTGCATCTTTGGTTGGTTCACTGAAAAAGAATAATAAACATTACCATAATAACTATTGAAATCATATATTCTTTTAAGTAGTGAAAGTATTAATGCAAAAAAAAAAAAATTATGTAAATTTAGGATGATATTAAGGTTCAAGCCACATAATTTGTTACTTTCCTTTTATTATTTATATAATCAATCAAATTTGTTTATTTTTATAATAATTACATTTAAAATCATACTCATAAAAATAAATTTACTCCAAAAGTGTATATAAATTAAGTTTTTAATATAAATAGATAAAATTCAGAAAATATTATAAAAAGAAGAAGATGGAGTTGATTTGGTCAACAAGATTAACATAAAACAATATTTTAAAAAATAAAAATTATGTTAGAATGCATCGAATAATGTGATATTAATATTTCCATCAATCAAAATTATTACATTCTAATATTTTTAGTTGTTTAACATTTTGTAAAACAAATGTGAATAGAAAATTTTGATTTTCAGAATTCATATTAAAAAAAATAATGAAATGAAATAATGATAGATATGATATAGCCACTCACATGCAGGAGGTGGGGGAGGATTGTGAGGATCATGTTTACGATTAGAACCTGTTTCTCCATCATCTATTTCATATAGAATATTTTGATTACCTGTTTAAAATCAATAAAAACCACTTAATACTATTTCATGGTACTTAATACAATGCATTAAAAAAATTAATATATTTTGATATTTTTAAAATTAAATTACTAATAGTTAAATTCAATTGTTTTACAAAAATTTTAATTTAGTCAATTTTAATAAATATTATAATAATATATATATAGACAAATTAAAATATATATAATATCAATGTACACTCTATTTTCTAACGTAAAACTTGTCTTTTATATTTATGTGCATGAGTAAATCCTTCAGTTTTTTTTTAATAAATAGTAAATCATTCAACTTTGTAATAGAATAAATAAATAAAAATTAATTGATAAACGATGACAATATATGAAAAAATTTGAATGACTAAAAAAATTAATTTGATAGAACATATAGCCACTCACCTGGAGGAGGTGGATGAGGATCATGTTTAGGATTAGAACCTGTTTCTCCATAATCATCTATTTCGTATAGACCATTTTTGTTCTCTGTTTAAAATTAATACCACCACTTAAATACCACCGTATAATAGAGCAAGATTTTATATAAAGTTCACAAGTACGATATAATCCATGACATAAATATTTTTATACGATCAAAATTGCAATACAATTGCTATTGAAATTGCATTTGGCTATGTAATAATATTATCAAGGATTCACAACCATTACCGTTTCAAAAGTGTAGAATAATGCAATAATTCAATTAGTCCGCTTGTGTTTTTTAAAAATATCTTCATTATAAATATTAATTAGCCATAACATAAATTATTACATACCGCTATTATTTCGTCATCCTCCTTGGAAAAAGATAAAAGTTTAATTGTCATACATTTCTCATGTAAAAAAATTTATAATGTCAATATATCATAATTATTTACGAATATAAATAGTAAATAATTATAATAAAAATTAAATATTTTTAATAATGAAACTGTTGTGATTTTATGACAGAATAAAACTATATACACCGTAATTACAAATAAATTACGAAAATAAGAGATCATATTTAAAAGAAAATGATTTTTTCAATAATGTTAAAATTTTTTTTTGACAAATACTGTTCAACTAACTAAGAAAGATCAAGAACGTTGTTGTCTATGAAGATATACCAGATCAAACATCAAAAAATACATAATTTAGATACCCTATAAATAGATCCAAAAATTATAAAAAGCAAGCCACTTTACCTTTGGGGATGTTCCTAGCAAAACATGTGACAACAAAGGTGAGTAAAAGGCAGAGCAAGCATAAACGGGAGATGAAAGCCATGTTTTTGTTGTCAAAAACCCACAAATTTCTTGTAATATTTATACTAAAAATCGAATTAGACTCCTTCATTTTAAATAAAATTTAGTTTAAGATATTTTTATACTGATTAAGAAAAACAATAAATGATTTCATAAATATCATAAATTTTCCGAATTGTCATGATTATTATTGACTAATTTCTCTAACTTTAAATATAATTAAATAAAAAAATATTTCATCCAATATAAAATATAAATAAAGGAGTATTTAAAATGTTAATACATTTAATCTATATTTAAGTAAAATATATCAAATTTTTCAATATTTTATTTTATATTTCATTCCATAAAAAAAATTCCTTTTATCTTAAACACAATTATTTGATATAATTTTAGATTAAATACATATATTATTTTTTTGTTGTTGTTATCATTAACTATGGTCTACTTCTTCCTACCTTATATAAAAAAGTATACAAATATATGTATATGATTCAAAGCTTATCCGTATTTAAACAATAAAAAAATAAATGTATACATTAGGCTAAATACATATAAATTTTTGTTTATATTAGTATTACTTCTATTTATAATTATAAGTATCATTTGGAAAAAGTGTCTTTAAAATATAAATAATTTTTTAATTTATTAAATATATTTATTATTTTTTTTAAACATACCATTTATTATTACAATTGATTTTTCTTAAAATATGAAAAATCAAATTTGATATATTTAAATATAAATATTTTGTTAAAAATATTAACACAAAATAAACACATTAATTATCGTAATAATTTTTTCTTACTAACAGAAAAAAAACGTGATCAATATTTATAATAAATGACATAGAAAGTAGGTACTACATTAAAGATGGTACATAGCCTATTTTTGGGTAAAATTATAATAAAGTACCAACTAATGTTACCTTCTTAAAATTAATGGCAATATAATCTATATATGCAAATATTCACTTAAATTCGTTTAGTTTAGGCGGAAAAAATTCGTTTTAATTGGGTGCGAGTATAAATTTTTTCCAAAATTAAATTTTAGGGACGGAGACGGGTTTGAGGGTGATGATATTCACCGCACCCAAACCCACCACGAAAATTATATTATAGTAATTTTTGAATTTTTTATACATATACATATTAAATACACTTAATATTTTTTTAAATATTAAAAATTATAATTTTATCTATATAAAAAATAATTTTTTATTTTATTATTATTTAATAGTAATTATTTTATTACATTAATTACAATAAATATAATTTTTAAATTTATAATTTTATATATATAAATAGATGCATGTGGGGCCGAGAAATCTGAATCTCATTGTAGAGAGAGATGAAGTTAAATTTCACGTCCACAGTAAAATGGATAAGAAACCCCAACCCCTCTTTTGGCATGCATATTTAAAATATACGGATTTTACATTAAAAAAAAATACAACAGGCAGTCCTTTAGGTAAGAAACTTTTAGAGCAAATTTGGTTTCTAATATAAAAAAATAAATAAATAAAGTTTCAAATTTAAAAATATTTTAATTATTTAATTGTATTTTATACCTTTTTATATTTACTAGAAAAGAATTTAATATTTATATTTATGGTGTGAAAGCATTTAATGTCAAAATTATTTAAAAAAAACAATTTAAAACTAATATTAAATGAAATTTATTGACCGTTATAATTTTTATTTTTTCTTCTTATATATAGGACCAAATAGATAACCAATTACCTTTTCTAATGTATTTATTGACAGAACATGATTTCGTAATCCTCTATGATTAGAAGTGTATTTATTAATAATAAGAAGAAGAAGAAAAAAAAAAGTTTTTTTTTTGTCTAAAATTATTCAACAATTAATGATTTGGTTATTTTTATTTTTAAAAATATAGCATGTCAAACAAATTTAATTAATTAAATTAATTTATTTTACTCCATAAAATATGGTTTATATGATTAATGCCATCAACCTTAAAGCATTTTTAATGTTTCAATATGTTATATATCTCTCGTTACAAAATTTAAAATCGAGAAAATAAGACATGCACGGTTATTGTCAATATAAAATTAATAATATATAAATCTTTATTTAAGTGTTCATGAGTGGCCTTTCGGATTTTAGACTGGGATACCATCTTCTCACCCTAATTTTTTTGCATTAAAATAAAAATTAGTGGTATATAAAACGAAACATAGATAGCTATAATAGATCACAATGTAAAATTAATTTACATTAATATTATATATTCATTAAACTCTTTTGAATTTTGACGAATATAATATAGTTTCTTTTCCTGCATCTACATTTGCAATATAAATAATCATCTTGCATAAGACAATAATATACATGGCAAATTTTGGACAAATAAAATATTTAATATTTCTATAATGATGAGCATTTATATGCTTTTATCACAAACACTAAGTATTAAAAAAATTATTTTTTAAATTGTACTTAAGGAAATAAGTTATATCACCCAAAATAAGTACTTAATTTTCTTTTTTTATCAATGAAAAATATACTTAATAAATTCACAAAAATGAAATAAATTAAATTCACCAAATACCTCTTTTCAATTAAATATAATTGGCCTATTAAATTCACAAAAATTTACTTTTATTATAATAATAATAATAATTATTATTATTATTATAGACTTATGAAAAAATGTAAAAGTTGGACTCTTACTATTTTTAATAAAAAAAAATGATTTTTTAAAAATTACATTTTTTGTTTGTAATTAATATATATTCTAATTATTTATTAATTATTATACATCCTTTTTTCCGAACAAACCGGACAAGATACACTGTACCCTTTAGCTTAATGGGTATTACTAAAATTCATTATATATTCTAATTATTTCTGAATTGTACAATATGATTTAATATTTAAACCATATGACTTGTAATATGATATGAAATCATATAATTACCGTAAATAAAAATTAAGTGAACTTGTTTTTGCATTTCCTTTGAGCCTAAAATTCATGCATGGTAACCAAATCAACCCTTGATGGTTGGGATTCTCTCCTTGAGAATGTTCCTAGAACCTCTTATTGTTACCTAGATTCTATCCCTAGCGTGCTCTGGTGAACTATATAAAGCGAACACACTACGTCAAAAATGAACACATTACGCAAAAAATGACATTTTATAGCGCGCCTTTTGTAATGCTTACTAAATACAAGCGCTGTTGTAAATATATTTTAAAAATAACTGAGGATATAACAATGTTTTTTTGATAAGCGCTGTTGTAGGGTTATATAGTGTTTACACATAATGTTTACAAAGCTTTCACATAATGTTTTACAACGCTTTTTGGACAAGCGTTGTAAAAGACTTGCGCTTTCAAATAATTAAATGACCTATTAAAGTGCTTTTTGGACAAACGTTGTAAAAGACTTGCGCTTTTAAATAATTAAATGACTTATTAAAGCGTTTTTTTTACAAGCGCTGTAAAAGACATGCGCTTTCAAATAATTAAATGACCTATTAAAGTGCTTTTTTTACAAGCGCTGTAAAAGACATGCGCTTTCAAATAATTAAATAATCTATTAGAGCGTTTTTGTTACAAACGCTGTAAAAGCCTTGCGATTTCACATAATTAAAGGACCTATTAGAGAATTTTATTACATAACCAAACGAGACAAGTTAGAGTATTTTACATCATCTTAAATTCAAATAGAAAAAAATAGTACTCTCTTAAACATTATTATTTTAGCTTAATTACAATTTTGAGTTTTCTTTTAGATTTTTTAATTAACTCACATTTAAAAATAAAAAAAAATTAATATATTCTACTTTTAAAATTTAAATATCAATTTATTCTATGAAGTTGCTAGTAAAGAATTTTGGTTTCTATAAAATAACTTTGTGTTTTTATTTTATTTTTATTTTTATTTTATTTTTAAGTTTAAGAAGATCGCCCTAGACGACTTTCTACGAAATTATTTTATTTTATTTTATCAAATAAAAAATAAAAAATATAATTATATAATAGTTAAAAAACTCAAATTTATTAACATTATCAAAAATAAAAATATTATAAATCGATTAGTATTGTCAGTAACATTCATACAATATTTTTATGTATGATTATTCGACATAATCTGTATTTTTATTGATATTTTTACTCTAATGTTCATTTCAGTTCTTATGTGTACATTAGTTGGGCAGCATTTTTTTAAAGTCTTTTCAAAAATAATAAGGCTATCGAAAAGAGGAAGTCTTGATACTTAAAATATGTGTGTGTATTCTGCTACTAGTTACTTGAAACATGTATAATTTGTTTATACTATGTATGATTTTGTTTTGTACTTGTATGAATGGTATTTTCGTGTTGGTGATCATTGTTGTTTGATTTGTTTGGACTCCCCTTAATTATTTTATCTAAGTGAGAAATATTGTAGATCAATCTAATAAGAAGATGCGAGGAAGCACGGTAGAGTGCAATTGAAAGTTGCGAAAGACTTTTGTACGTACTAATGTTAGATTTGTTGGAAGAATTTTTCCAAGTATTCACAATTATGACCAACTAGAGTGTGTCCTTAGAAGAAAACCAAAAGTATTTGATTTTAGGAAATTATTTTTGATGTATGTGTTAGAGTAATCATGCCTACTCTTATTGTTTTAAAGAAATAAAACACTCATATTATTAATTGAATTTTTAAAGTAAAAAAGTCTATGAAAATTAATATTTGAATTTTATTGTTTTAAAGAAATAAAACACTCATATTATTAATTGAATTTTTAAAGTAAAAAAGTCTATGAAAATTAATATTTGAATTTTTTTTTGTATTAAAAATTTCGTTAGTTAAAATTCAAAAAAAAAAAAGGGAGGTTAAATGAATGGTGAAATTGTCCCTCTAGTGCAGGTGATGTTGATGATTTGTTATTTTGTTTTCTTTGTAATAAATGTGACAACTTGTACGTTTAGACCTTTGTGATTTAACTCTCATAAGTGACATTTAGGTTGAGTTATATCTTTAATTATTTATGATTTTATTATTTGATTATGACTTAATGATAACTACTTTGCAGTCATGTGATCAATATTGTGTCGTGATATCTTATATCTTGAAAAAGTTTTAAAATTTAGGAAAATTTTTATTTAGTGGTTCCTATTTACAAAAGATAAGAAGAAATATTATTTTGGAGTTTAAAGTATCATCTTTATATTCTCTTAGTCTTAGCAAACTTACACTTGTATTTTTTAGCCTCCAAAAGCTTGTATTTGTATTCTCCAAGCATTGACGAGTCTAAATACTCTCACTGAATCTATGTTTTAATCTATAAAAACTTGAGTGTATACAAGCTTCTTGTACTTATAGTTGATATGTAAGTCTTCATTCTAATGTGGAGAATGGAAATGTTTATTGGACGTATGTCCTAAGACACAAGTTAATTTTCTCATCTTTTTTCAAGCTTTAAGTGTAACATCCTCTTGTATATTTAGGTTCGTAACATCTAACTATCATAAAATGTTCTAAAAAATCAATGGAGATGTTTTAACGCCCTTTTACATAAATGTGACCATTGGGCACATACTTCAATGCAATATGATAAATTTCTAATATTTTTTTAGACTTTAGTGCAACATTATCTTATATAGTAAGAGTTCATATTGTTTTAACCAATCCTTCTCTTATATGTAAAAGAGAGAGGCTTGTATGTCTTTATATGCATAAAATGATTATTGCAAAATGTGTATGACATATTGCCTTAGTATTATGAACGCGGCTATATGAGCTATACTCGATATCATTGTCAAAGAGTGTTCACGGGTCCAGGTAACTTGTACCTGCTCATCAAAATCAATCAAATTCATATTTTATTCAAATTTGTTTAAGTGAGGGTTGAACCCAAACCAACTTGTTCAAACTAGATGTGGTTTAGTTCAATTAAATCCAAGCTAATGATCCAACACAAATCAATATGCTAGTCGTCGAGTTGGATTTGCCGAATAGAATTATTTGATTGGATCGAATAATAGATTTGAGTAAAACAGACGCAACACAATCCATAAACATGCATTTTCTATTGTTTTCTATTGAGCTTACAAGTGGTTTCACATGCATCTCCTTTTGCGGTTCCACAATATTACTATGTTTTCCATCATAATCTCACTCAAACTTGACATTAGAAGATCTCGAACTCATGGATCTAAATTTGAAGGTTCTTGATCGAACAATATCTAATGTCGGACGTCATTAAGAATCTAAAATAGTGTTTGGTCGGAGGAAATTGAAAGTGAGAGTTCATTTTAAATTATAATACTTAATTTAGTTGTTTCTTTTTTTTTTGGATGGGATTCCTCCTTGCACAATTTCACCTCCCCATCAATATTAATAATGGTGGTTTGGAGGGAGAAAATATGTGTTTATAAAACTTTAAGATAATTTTATAATATAACTTCACATTGATATATTACATGAGAGTTAAAAAATAATTTGATAAATTTTTAAGTTTAACTAAATGTCGATATTGTTAAATTGTATATTACGTCTTAAGTTCAAACTAAAGACACGTAGTTGTGTGTAAATTTGTTATGGTAATTATATCATCTCATCTATAAACTAAAAAAGAATCGATATTTTTCTATAATTCTTATCTCATGAGTGTGTTCTTATCCTTTGAACAATTGCTTATCCTCTATTTTCCATATTTGTTTGCCCTCATTTCCTTATTTAAACAAAACTCACCCTAACTCAAAAACCATTAATGGATTATAATAATGAAAAAGCACATTATGAATTATTTTCTTTATTTCAATACATGGCTTATTTTTTCTCATACTAATATCTTAATGTAAATTCACCATGTCCATGACACTTTGAGAATTAAACTTGGGATTGAACTTAGTGAATTAATCTTTGATGTCGTCCACACGAATCTGCATCTTTGGTTGGTTCACTGAAAAAAGAATTATAATACATTACCATAATAGCTATTGAAATCATATATTCTTTTAAGTAGTGAGAGTATTAATGCAAATCAAATATTTTATGTAAATTTAGGATGATATTAAGGTTCAAGCCATGCACATAAATGGTAAAGAAAAAAAATTTATGTAATATTCTATTATTGTGTAATAAATGAATTACAGTAAATAAAGTTACAGAAAATAAAGGTTAGATTCAAGCTATCAAAATAGGAACATACAACTGGAATAAAAAAAATAAAGAAAAATAGAGCAGATTAATTTGCGAGGATTTGTTGTTGATGACCTTGTCTTGTCGTTAAATTTGTTAAAAACTTGTGAATAATGCTACGGACCTTTTATTATTTATATAATCAACCAAATTTGTCACTTTCCTTTTATTATTTATATAATCAATCAATTTTATTTATTTTTATTATAATTACATTTAAAATCATACTCATAAAATTAAATTTACACCAAAAGTTTATACAAAATTAAATTTTTAATATAAATAGATAAAATTTAGAAAATATTATAAAAAGAAGAAAATGGAGTTGATTTGGTCAACAAGACTAACATATAACAATATTCTAAAAAATAAAAATTGTGTTAGAATGCATCGAATAACGTGATATTAATATTTTCATCAATCAAAATTATTACATTCTAATTTTTTTAGTTATTTAACATTTTGTAAAACAAATGTTAATAGAAAATTTTGATTTTCAGAATTCATATTAAAAAAAATTAATGAAATGAAATCATGATATATATGATATAGCCACTTACATGGAGGTGGGGCAGGACTGTGAGGATCATGTTTACGATTAGCACCTGGTTCTCCGTAATCGTCTGTTTCATATAGAATATTTTTATTACCTGTTTAAAATCAATAAAAACCACTTAATACTATTTTATGGTACTTAATACAATGCATTAAAAAAATTAATATATTTTGATATTTTTAAAATTAAATTACTAATAATTAAATTCAATTGTTTTACAAAAAATTTAATTTAGTCAATTTTAATAGATATTATAATATATATATTAAAATATATATAATTTCAATACAGACTCTATTTTCTAATGTAAAACTTGTCTTTTATATTTATGTGCATGATACAACATAAATAAGTAAATCCTTCAGTTTTTATTTTTATTTTTAATAAATAGTAAATCATTCAACCTTGTAATAGAATAAGTAAAAAAAAAATTGATAAACGATGACAATATATGAAAATTTTTGAATCACTAAAAAAATTAATTTGATAGAACATAGCCACTCACCTGGAGGAGGTGGATGAGGATCATGTTTAGGATTATGACCTGGGTCTTCATAATCATCTATTTCGTATAAACTATTTTGGTTCTCTGTTTAAAATTAATACCACCGTATAATAGAGTAAGATTTTATATAAGTTCACAAGTACGATTTAATCCATGACATAAAGATCATTTTAGTGATAGTATAAAACTTTTTACACCGTTGAACGAACGTAATATTTGAATTAAATCCTTTTTTTCAACAATGATTTACCCTTCAGGTGGAAATTTGATCTAATCAGCACCATTCCATGTCATTCAAATTATAAATTACAAATAAATTATGAAAATAAGAGATCATGTTTAAAAGAAAATGATTTTTTCAATAATGTTCAATTTTTGTTGACAAATACTTTTCAACTAACTATGAAAGATCAAGAACGTTGTTGTCTAGGAACATGTACCAGATCAAACGTCAAAAAATACATAATTCAAATACACTATAAATAGATTCAAAAATCATAAAAAGTAAGCCACTTTACCTTTGGGGATGTTCCGAGCAAAACATGTGACCGCAAAGGTGAGTAAAAGGCAGAGGAAGTATAGACGGGTGATGAAAGCCATGTCTTTGTTGTCAAAAACCCACAAATTTCTTATAATATTTATACTAAATGTCGAATTGTACTCCTTCATTTTAAATAAAATTTAGTGTAAGATATTTTTTTTACTGATTAAGAAAAACAATAAATGATTTCACAAATATCATAAATTTGTCGAATTGTCATGATTAACTATTGACTTATTTCTCTAACTTTAAATATAATTAAATAAAAAAATATTTTATCCAATATAAAATATAAATATAAGAGTATTTAAAAGGCTAAATTACATTCGCAGTCCCTTAACTTAATTTCAGATAATATTTTAGTCCTTCATCTTTTTTTTTTTTTTTCCGAGTTGGTCATTTATTTTAATTTTAAGTG
>JBBPBS010000276.1:21802397-21897650 GCA_037974835.1 Cicer judaicum | reverse complement strand
GTTGTTATCATTAACTATGGTCTACTTCTTCCTACCGTATATAAAGAAGTATACAAATATATGTATATGATTCAAAGTTTATCCTAATTTAAACAATAAAAAAGTATATGTATACATTAGGCTAAATACATATAAATTTTTGTTTTTATTAATATTACTTCTATCTCTAATTATAAGTATCATTTGAAAAAAATTGTCTTTAAGTATAAATAATTTTTAATTTATTAGATATATTTATTATTTTTTCTAAACATACCATTTATTATTATAACTGATTTTTCTTAAAATATGAAAAATCAAATTTGATATATTTAAATATAAATATCATATTAAAAATATTAACACATAAAATAAACACATTAATTATCTTAATAATTTTTTCTTACTAAGAGGAAAAAATGCGAACAATATTTCTATTTCTAATAAATGACATAGAAAGTAGATACTACATTAAAGATGGTGCATACCTATTTAATGTTACATTCTTAAAATTAAGGATGGCAATATAATCTGCATCAGCACATACCTATTTAAATCTGTTTGATTTGGGCGGAAAAAATTCGTTTTGATTGAGTGCGGATGCGGGTGCGAATTTTTCTCCAAATTAAATTTTGGGGGCGGGGACGAATTTGGGGTGATGATATTCACCCGCACCCAAACTCACCCCGCAAGTTATATTATAGTAATTTTTGAATTTTTTATACATATACATATTAAATACACTTAATATTTTTTTCAAATATTAAAAATTATAATTTTTTTCTCTATAGAAAATAATTTTTTATTTTATTATTATCTAATAATAATTATTTAATTATATTAATTACAATAAATATAATTTTTAAATTTATAATTTTATATATATAAATAGATACAAGTGTGAGCGGAGAAACCCAAATCACATTGCGGACGGAGATAGGAGTTTAAATTTCACACCCACTATGAAATGAATGCGGGTGCAGATTTTCTCCTATTTATCAGTGCGGGGGTAGAGGAGGCAAAATCCGTCTTCAACCCGCTCCATTGCCATGCATACTTAAAATATACAGATTTTACATTACAAATATATATATATATATATATATATATATACACTACACTCAGTCCTTTAGGTAAGAAACTTTTAGAGCAAATTTGGTTTCTAATATAAAAAAATGTTACAAATTTTAAAATATTTTAATTATTTAGTTGTCTTTTATACCGTTTTATGTTTACTAGAAAAGAATTTAATATTTATATTTATGGTGTGAAAGCATTTAATGTTAAAATTATTTTAAAAAACACAATTTAAAATTAATATATTAAATGAAATTTATTGATGGTTATAATTTTTGTTTTTTCTTCTTATATATAGGAAAAAATAGATAACAATACCCTTTTCTAATGTATTTATTGACAGCACATGATTTAGTAATCCTAAATGATTAGAAGTGCATTAATAATAATAAGAAGAAGAAAAAAAAAAGTTTTTTTTTTGTCTAAAATTATTCAACAATTAATTACTGATTTGGTTATTTTTATTTTTAAAAATACAGCATGTCAAACAAATTTAATTAATTAAATTAAAATATGATTTATATGATTAATGCCATCAACCTTAAAGCATTTTTAATGTTTCAGTATATTATAAATCTCTCGTTACAAAATTTAAAATGAGAAAATAAGACATGCACGGTTATTGTCAATATAAAATTAATGATATATAAATCTTTATTTAAGTGTTCATTAGCCTTTCGAATTTTAGACTGAGATACTATCTTCTCACCCTAATTTTTTTGCATTAAAATAAAAATTAGTGATATATAAAAAGAAATGTAGATAGTTATAATAGATCACAATGTAAAATTAATTTACATTAAACTCTTATGAATTTTGACTAATATAATATAGTTTCTTTTCCTGCATCTACATCTGCAATATAAATAATCATCTTGCATAAGACAATAGTATACATGGCAAATTTTGGACAAATAAAATATTTAATATTTCTATAACGATGAGCATTTATATGCTTTTATCACAAGCACTAAGTATTAAAAAAAATTATTTTTTAAATTAAATAGGTGTACTTAAGGAAATTATAAGTTATATAATCCAAAATAAGTACTTATTTTATTTTTTTATCAATGAAAAATATACTTAATAAATTCACAAAAATGAAATAAATTAAGTTCTACATATACCTCTTTTCAATTAAATATAATTGGCCTATTAAATTCATAAAAATTTACTTTTGTTATTATTATTATTATTATTGACTTTTGAAAAAATGTAAAAGGTGGACTCTTACTATTATTAATAAAAAAATAATTTTTTTTTTCAAAAAATTACTTTCTCTGTTTGTAATCAACTCTCAATTTTGGTTCAAGATAGTTATTTTAGATTTTATTTAATTTTTCTTCTTAAAATAATAAAATAAGTGGTGACTCATTTTCCCCCAATAAATCAGAGAAGATACATAATAAATATTAAAATTCAATGTATTTTTAATTACTTTTAAATTGTGCAATCTCCGTCAATATTTAAACCGTATGACTTATAGTATCATACGGGGTCGTAGAATTACCGTAAATAACATTAGGTGAACTTGTTGTTGCATTTCCTTTCGGCCTAAAATTCATGCATGTAACAAATCAACCCTTGATGGTTGGGAATCTCTCCTTGAGAATGTTCCTACAACCTCTTATTGTTACCTAGTTTATATCCCTAGTGTGCTCTGTTGAACTAAGTTCCTATATATATAAGAATATGCATGCTATGAATCAACCATGTTTGAGCTCATAAAGCCAACACAAACAACTTTAATATAAAGAAAAGCTTGAATTGCTGATCACTAGAGAACTCTATCTCATCAAACAGAAAAACTACAAGCAACAAATTGCATATCATATAATTATTTCAGACAATTTTGACACCGATTGAAAAGAATTAATATACACCTCTATCTTAAGTTTGAGATATGGCATCGTTACAGAAAAAAGTGAATATATCCAAAATCCAAACTATTAAAAGAATGTAAAGTTTTCCAATATTATACAATAACTACATATCAAAATTTCAAGAATTTTCATACTATGTTCCAAAATTTAAGTTAACCAAACTAATTAAATAATATTCCAAAACTAAACATATGCTATATTTACAACAAGTTAAAGATAGTAGAAACTACATATAACACTTCTAAACAAGCTTTTTTTTTCTTCTATTGTAAAGGTCAAATATTTTTATATAATACATAAAAATGTCGAACTTATCACAAGAGTGTATGTAACACTCTAAACTCCAAAATGATAGTTATTATTATTATTATTATAATAATAATAATAATACATTTTTTATTGAACAAAACTGATTTGCAGTAGGTAAATAAATTTTTTTCTAATGAAATAAATTTTTTTACAAGTGATTTAGGATATCATATTTCTTAAAGTACATATGGAACATTTAATCTTAATTTTTGAATTAAAAAAGTGCAATCTTAATCAACTAGATTTAACTATAATTTCTTGATTTAATTCCAAACCACTACTAATAAGATTTTTTTTTTTACTTAAATGAATGAAATACAATTTATAAATATCATTCCCTGTATCACATATCAGAGCAGACATCTCCTAAACTTGAGCTTCAAGATTTTCTGACATATAATAACTGCAATTTTACAAATGCATGATCAAAGCAATCAAACACAAACAACGAATGAGTGAGTTTCGAAATCATGTAATAGTATAAAATCAGTGAGAGGAATACACAATAAATCAAATTGATAAAATATCACATCATAACAGAGAATTCAAAATCTTCAATAACATAATATCGAAGTTTATTCAAATCAATCACAATAAAACAATCACGAAGATAAAATCCGATGCATGTCCTATACTTTACACTTCTTCGTCAATGTATACCATATTACAAGAGTGAACAGACAAATCATGAATGACTAAATCCTCATAGATCCCCTCAACTCAACTCGAGACACATATATGCGACGGTCGGAGTACTCTTGTGTTGCATGGTATCTTTCGGGGTTAGGGAATTATCCACTAATCCACTTAGAAATTCCCCACTAGTGATACCCTCAAGGTCTATCAGTCTTACCTTACAATTCGACTGTAGTCCTCCAAGATCAGACTCATTCAGTTGTACTTCCCTGTAATAATTGGGCTTGTCGGACCCTCCCTATACGGTGACAAAATAATATTCCTTTCAAAATTTTCTAACATCTAGCTCCTACTTATTATATGATCACAACTCAATAACTCTCGATTTGAATTCACAATTTTAGGTCTACGTAAATATCAATCATTTCATAATAACCATAAGAGTTTACATCATTATATATATATATATATATATATATATATATATATATATATATATATATATATATCAATCAAATCTAAACATTTAATTCACACCACTCATAATGAATAATCTAGCTCTATCAATCATAAAATAGGAAATCAAACAAGTGTTGCACTTAAGTAAAATCATAATTCCAGTCAACTAAACAAAAGCACTCAAATACATATCATTCATACAATAATAATTAACATTAGATTTCATAAAATCAAATATCACGCAGTCTTGATATAAATCATTTCACGATAATTCTAGAGGTTTCTAAATTATATTTTATTATTCACTGTTACCATTCATATGTTATTACTTAATTATTATCATTCAATAGGGTTCGACCGTATGTAGTAAGATCAAAATGAAACTCTAGGAATTACGAAATTTCCTTCATCCCACGTTATATTATACTCATAAAATCGAACACCCTCTTATCCCTTACCTCCATTGAAGATCTTGCCGAAAAAGAAAAAAATCAATATGATCTACTTACGTGTTGTGTCTTCGTCAATCGTCGTCTCTAATAATCTAAGAAAGAAATAAAACAACACGACAATCAAATACAAATTAACACTTGCTATAATAGGTAAATAAATTATTTACTATTTGCAACACCATCCAAATATATATTTAATACTATGTATACTTATGATTATTTCAATATAATTACAATCTCTTAAAAAAACATAATTATATATTATTAAATAAATATAGTGTGTGTATAATTTTGACATTAATACAATAGTGTACAATATATCATACATATTTAAAATCAAATAACAAAGCTATTATATGTTCAATAAAAGTAGACTATTTATTATTGACATATAAATTGTAAATTGCGGGCGTGTGTATATATCTAAATATAGTATATCCTATCTTAAATGAAAATAGGAAAAATGTATCAGATCGATTATATTTTTCCTTTATAAGATAAAAAATATATTAAAATATATTTGCAATATTTGTAGTAAAACGATTGAGGGTAAAATTTTTTCATCGGGCTTAATAGAATGATACAATCTATCATTATCCATTCAAACACATAATCCACCACATATTCATCAATTAATTAGTGTATAATAACACTAAACGATAATTTATATTTGATAACAATTATAATATTCTGTTTTTTTTGATGTTAACTTACGAAACTTTAAAGATAAAAAAACGGATTTTTTTTTCTCTTTGAAAACAAAATCATTTCAAAATATTTATTTACTTTAAAATCAAATAATAAATTCACTTAGGTATTTTGTAAAATTATGAATAAGAGTTGTCACACTTACATCGAGTAAATTTAATGCGTAAAACAAAAGTAAAATCCTAAAGCAAGACTCTTGATATTTTTATATCCACAAATAAATCTTAATTGATCATCAATTCAAATGTTTGTAAAAAACACTCTCAGTAAGTCGAACATCAATACAAAAGCATCTAAGAACCTCCACTTCATATTATTGTACTTCTTCACATCTTCGTTAATTAAGGAAGTGACGAATAGCCCAAACATATATTGTATAAACAAATTGTACATATATTAAGTAAACAACGTGTCTATATATATATATATATATATATATATATATATTACGTTAAGACTCCAACATAAATGCAATAATTACATGCTAATGATTCCGGAATTATCACCTCTCCAACAAGACATTGTTCCATGCAACACTACTTCTTTATTAGAAAATATGAAGTTTACCGATTATCATAAATTCAAAATCCCCGCAAAAATATGTTGGTTGCAAACAATTATAAACTCGCCACACAAGGTTAAATTATTAATAACTGCATATTTATATTTTCAGATATCACCACTACATCAGAGAACAATTATAACAATGAAAACAATAAATCATTCACAATGAACATGTTAGCAAATAATTTATTTTGACAAAAACAAAAATAAATATATATTTAAGTATTTTATACGCATAATAATAGCACACGAACCAGAATACAACACATAGACCAGCAAATAAATACATGAAAATGTATCTTACCTTTTTTAGTGTTAATCTTAAAAAATTTAAGTAGTGTCTTTTTCCGACAAATTCTACGCCTTCACATAATAAATTATTACTTACTTAGTGTTAAATTTCATTTATCTCTAACTCCTACTCAAATTTCATTTATCTCTAACTCCTACTCAAATTTCAGCTGAGTTGAAGATTTACATCACAATTCTTTTTCTTCTTAAAACAATATAATTATTAAATTTACAACAGAGAACAAATTTTACAATAATTTCTCAAAGATGATTTTTTATTTATTTATAATTTTATCCTTCAAGTAATTAACACAATGAGAAAATAAACTCCCATTATTATTAAGAAGAAAAAAAAAAACAGATTAGGCCAAGTTATGAAAGAGAAGGAAATATCATTATTTTTGTTCATATGAATTAACAATTTAGAAACAATTTTAATTTTACTTTCCATCAATTAAAATTAAATTTCCATTTAAGAATTAATAAAAACAGAGTTAAATTCAATAATAACCTGCTGTAATTTTTTTTCTAGTAAATTATTATTTTTTGAAGTTTTACCAAGGTCGAAGTTTTAGTAATTTAATTGCTTTTAGTGTCATAAAAATTTCAACAAAATATCCTAACTTAATTAACATCAAGATTGAATTATAAACATCAATAATATCATGAATAATATCGGTGAACCATCAAATTTTAAATTCCAATTTTTAGAAAAAATCAGTTTTTGAACAAGCTAATACTTTTAAATTGATTTATTATAAAAAAAAATTATACCTAATTTTTCGATAATCCAAAAAATATTTCCTACATTCTTTGAATCTAAAATCAACCATTTTAACTAAAAAAAAGAATTGTGTTTTATTTCAAATTCAACCAAAAACAAAGTTTTAGACTTATTACTTTGAAAATTAACATGAAAAATAAATAACTATAACAACAACTTTCAGTTATTATTTATTTTATATTTAAGATATAATTCAAAATTCCAAACAATAAATTTTTTAAACAATTATTACTTTTAACATCAATAAAGCTACGAAAATTTTCTTTTAACAATCAAATCATCATAACATTTTTCTATCATTTAGACACAAAAGTTCATCACTTTAATGTTTTACGAATCTTTGAAAATTCAATAATTAATATTTATTTATTAAACTTTATAAAAAAAGAATCAAGTTTTCAAATTATAAAAGATATTTTATTATTATTTATAATAAAATGTCCGTACGAGGTGGACTTGGGCCTCTTATGAAGATGAAATAAAAAGCCCAAAAGTATGGTCCTTGGAAACTTGACAGTTGGCACCGGCAATGAATGAATATATAACTTTCGTCTCGATATCGTCTCGATATTTTCATTATTAGCCTTTCTTGTGGGATACTTATTTTTACGAAACACGAAAGAAAAGCACAAAAAGCAAGAAAGTTTCTTCTTTTCATCTTCGATTTCCAATCTTTTTCTTTCGAATTATTTTTATAAATAGATTTGACAAACGCGTTTCTTGATTACTGCGATTGTATTCTCTTTTATCCAATTTCTTAATTGTTCAAGAATGAACATTAAAATTTATTTGGCTTTGCAATTTCAAATCCTAGATGGAAAATTTTGATTTGTTTATTTCTTGAAATGGAATTTTTGAGCATCGATGACCCTGACCCTAAGATTTTGACTGAACCATGGATTCTTTATTCGATTATTGTGAATGGTGACCCTAACCCTAACAATTATTCAGAGTTGAGATTCCTAAATGCATTTGCATTGTGGCGATTAAATTGAAACTATGAATTCTATATTCATAATGCAATACTATGAATTTCGGTACGCACTCCTTGAGGCTTTAATTGTGGCGATGAAATTATGAATTTTATATTCATGGTGCAAATTTTGGATATTGGTGACCCTAATTAGATTTTCATAATATGAATTTTGTACTCATAATATGAATTCGGGATTGTATTTCCTCGGTCTTGGTGTCCCTAATTAGATTTTCTGATATTCAATACTATGAATTTTGTATGGATGATTTGAAATCTGGATGGTATGTAACGATTTTGATGGTGACCCTAAATACAAATGTTGAATTGAGAGGATTTGTTTGATCCTAAATTAACCCAATGCAACTGCATTGGAGATAATTGGATGCTTGATGACCCTAAATACAATTGCAATATGAATTTTAATTATTCATAATGCAAAGGTGGGATGGAACTTTTGAGTTGTGATGGTACCTAAATTTGTGGCTTCTAAGGTGTGGCACCATTGTACTTGGTTGCAGAAAATATCACAATTTGGATCATTTGTCAATGGAGAATAATGTGCAGCCCTATGGTTCTAGATATTGGATTCGTTGAATCCTGTTTGTTGTGACAACAATGGTTGTAGTAAAGGGATAAAGTTGATTGTGCAAATTAGTGTACTAACCACCCAAATATGTAATGTTTTGTAAGGGTATAATAATCGTGGTTTTTCGCAAAATCTTGTTTTTGGATCTTTTTTATTTAGATGGTCTGCCCTGTTGCCAGTCTCTTGAAAGATAACTCAGGTGTTGGTGTCTTTTTCTTGCCAAGAAGGATATGTTGAACAAACATCATTTATGTTCCCCATTGAATGAGATTTTTCTATATCAGTTTCTTTTTTGTTCTATTTGATTGGCACTATTATTCTGCCCAGTTGGTACCTTTTTAATTATTATTATTCACAAGATTCTCAAATAGATTTACAAAGTAATGTTGATGACCCTAAATACAATCGATGAATGAGGTATTTTTATATTGTGAAATTTGGACAGTTTGTTTGATCCTTATTAACCCAAATGCAACTGCAATGGAGATAGTTGGAGCCATGATGATCTTAAATATGATTGAAATATGAAATTTATTTATTCATAAGGCAAAGTTATGATGGATCTTGAGGTGTGTTGACCCTAAAATAATGGCTGCTTCTAGGGTGAAGTGTAAGATTTATGGGTCACATATGTAATTAATTAATAAAGTGTGTTAGGGTCATTATATAATTAGCCAATAAACTAGGGGTCAAATAATATATAATAGTTTATGGCTAAAGAGCGTAATAATTATGAAAATTAATAGCGTAAATACCAGACGGTTTCTAATTTAATGAGGGGCTGAATTAGTAATACTACAATTTGGGATATAACTAATAATAGTTATATATAAGGGTAGTGGTCCCCAAGACAAACACAAAAACTCAAATAATATATAATAGTTTATGGCTAAAGAGCATAATAATTATGAAAATTAATAGCGTAGATACCAGACGGTTTCTAATTTAATGAGGGGCTAAATTAGTAATATTGCAATTTGGGATATAACTAATAATAGTTATATATAAGGGTAGTGGTCCCCAAGGCAAACACAACAAGACTATTCAGTTTCACAAACCCTAAGGAGAAAACCCTTTGGTTCTCTGGTTCTCTCTATCCCCATCAAGAGAGCAAGGTCTTCAGGGTGTTTTGCTGAGGAAGATCACCCAACCCATTGGCTTTATCATCATCATCCCAGGATTTCATCAATGGCAATTCCCACAGGTACTCTTCCGCCTTTGGTTATTCATCATGTAATTGGCATGGATTATTGAGCATAAGGTTGTAGGGTTTGTATTTCAACAATTGGTATCAGAGCTTACCATGTTTAATTCATGATGAAATTCAGTCATTGTCTTTGTTTTAGGATTCAATTTGAGAATTTTGACATGATTGAAATCTTAGGGTTTATAATTTGGGAATTTGGATATTAATATATTATGGTATCCAATTTTTTTTTTTTTTTTTGTATTGTTAAAACTGTTATGAGCTTTTAGTATTGAACTGGTGGATATGTGGCTGGAATGGAATGGTAAAATGTATGTGCTTTATTATTGTCTTACTTGCCTCCTTCTTATAAAACTGACACTTCAACGTTTTAATACTTTTGGTTGCCAGTTCTCAAAGTTCCTTGTCTCTTACATGTACGAAATATGTTAAACTAATTATATTTTACTACTTTTGAGTAGTTTAACCACTTGTGCATAGATTCCTTTATATTGTGCTGAACGGATTATTGTAACTTGAAAACTGATAATTATGAAGTTCGCATCTATCATTTAATAAACACCAGGTCAGTCATCAATAATATTATCACAAATATGTGATTTAACTATTAATTAATTTAGTAGTTTTACTTTTAGTTGTTGATGAAAACACCATGGCAAATGCAATATATCAGTCTATGTAGGTGTTGTTGGCAAGGAATGTGAATGTGACTCTGGTCACTTTAAAGTGAACTAGAAGTTTAATTTTGAAAATTTGAAATTGATTCCAAATGTTGCGACATATGATAATGACATTTGACTCATATTGCAAGTGCATACCCGATTCTGGTGTACTCAGTCTTTGCTGTTTTCTGAATTCTATTTTATTAAATATTTTTTTTATTTGGATATAATAAATATATGTTCAAGTCAAGTTTGACATTTTGAATGAGTTAATTGAAACTTGATGTCGCCAAAGTGACCTCTCTTGTCTAAATTGCTCGTGAAGAGTGTCAAATGGCTGTGTATATGTTTATTCATGCGGGTATTGATCGGCCCAAAGGAAGGTTAATATTTGGCAGAATCATATGTACACCTGCAATGATAAATGTGTGACAATTATTTAGTATACATGTGAGCAGTAAATCGGCCCAAAGGAAGGTTTATTGTTTGACATGTCTTATTGTCAATAGTTGATCATTGCAACAAGAGTACCACTAGCAGTTGGTGTTACTGTCCAAAGACTTGACACCAATGGTGCACTGTGTATCTTGAGATGGATTAAATTCCATGATTTGAACATATGTATTTATTTATTTATTGATTTATTTTCCTATAATGTGAGTTTCTAAGTTTCGTTCTTTATTTAATTCACAGCATCTATTGCTTCCATATCTGCAAATTTGAGTTCTATCCCTGTCCTTGATGGGACAAATTTTAAGGAATGGAAAGAGAACATTCTGATCGTTCTTGGCTGCATGGATCTAGACCTTGCATTAAGAATTGAACGACCCCCTACTCCTAAGGACTCTAGTTCTTCTGAGGAAAAATTAGAGTATGAGAAATGGGATCACTCAAATTGCATAAGTCTTATGATCATAAAGCGTGGCATTCCTGAGGTCTTTAGAGGTGCTATCTCGGATGAGATAGTTACAGCTAAAAATTTCCTTGTTGAGATGGAAAAACGCTTTGAAAAAAGTGATAAGGCTGAAACAAGTTATTTGCTTCAAAATTTAATTTCCATGAAGTATCAAGGCAAGGGAAATATAAGAGAGCATATTATGATGATGTCCAACATTGCTTCTAAGCTTAAAGGACTAAAGCTTGAGTTGTCAGATGACTTACTCATTCATTTAGTATTGCTGTCTCTTCCTTCGCAATTCAGTCAGTTTAAGGTGACTTATAACTGTCAAAAGAAGAAATGGACTCTTAATGAGCTCATTTCATTATGTGTGCAAGAAGAGGACAGGCTGAAGCAAGATAGGATTGAAAGCGCTCACTTTACTAGCATCTCTAAAGACAAGGGCAAAAGCAAAAGAATTGAGGAGCCCAAGAACAAAGCTGCTGATAAGGGTCCAGAACAAAAAAAGCAGACTAAGGACAACAACTGCTTCTTCTGCAGGAGTTCTGGACACGTGAAGAAGGATTGTGCCAAATATCACGCTTGGCGTGTTAAGAAAGGTATGATTCTGTCTTTGGTCTGTTCTGAGGTTAATTTAGCTTCAGTACTTGGAAACACTTGGTGGTTAGACTCTGGTGCAACTACTAACATCAGTGTTTCAATGCAGGGTTGCTTGAACTTCCGAAAGCCTAGTGGTGCTGAAAGATGCGTCTATGTAGGAGATGGGAAGAAGGTAGAAGTTGAAGCCATAGGAAAATTTAGATTATTATTAAGTTCCGGTCATTATTTGGATTTAGAAGACACTTTTGTTGTACTGTCATTTAGACGGAATTTGGTCTCTATTTCTTATTTGGACATATCAGGATATTATTGTTCATTCGCGAATAAAGAATTTACCTTGTCTTTAAATTCGAATGTTGTTGGAACCGGTTTACTTTCTGGTTATGATAATCTTTATTTGTTGGAAACTGTGGCTAACTATAATGAAACCTTGAGTGTGGAATCACGTGGTACTAAGCGAAAAATTGACAATTTCAATTCAGGAGTGCTTTGGCACAAGCGTCTAGGTCACATCTCTAGAAATAGAGTTGAACGACTTGTGTCAGATGGAATTTCAGATCCCATTGACTTCACAGACTTTAACGTTTGTGTAGCATGCATTAAAGGAAAACAGACTAAAGATAAGAAATTAGGCGCATATAGAGCTACAGACGTCTTAGAATTGATACATACGGACATCTGTGGGCCATTTCCAACTCCTTCTTGGAATGGTCAACAATATTTTATATCATTCATAGACGATTATTCTAGATATGCCTACCTTTACCTAATTCACAAAAAGTCCCAATCAATAGACGTGTTCAAATCCTTTAAGGCAGAAGTTGAGAATCAACTTAATAAGAGAATTAAAAAGGTCAAATCTGATCGTGGTGGTGAATACTACGGCAGATATGACGATTCAGGTAAACAACGTCTGGGACCATTTGCCAAATACCTAGAGGAATGTGGAATCGTCCCACAATACACTATGCCGGGGTCACCCAGCATGAATGGTGTAGCTGAAAGACGAAACAGGACTCTTAAGGATATGGTAAGGAGTATGATTTGTCATTCCACCTTGCCAGAGTCACTCTGGGGAGAGGCATTAAAAACAGCAGCATACATTCTTAATAGAGTACCAACTAAGGCAGCAGCTAAAACACCTTATGAGCTTTGGATTGGGCGTAAGCCTAGTCTGAAGCACCTTCATGTTTGGGGATGTCCAGCTGAGGCAAGGCCTTATAGGCCGAATGAAAAGAAATTTGAACCCCGAACAATTAGCAGTTATTTTATAGGGTACTCAGAAAAATCAAGGGGCTATAAATTTTATGATCCAAAATTGAGAAAATTTTTTGAGACGGGAACAGCAACGTTCTTTGAGGATATTGAGTTTGGGGGGAAGATTAAGGTTAAAGATTTTGTCTTTGAGGAAGAATCAGTAACAATTCTAAAACTGATTTTTCCACAAATTGACTTTCCCATTATTGAACAAACTCAAGATGATCTGGTTGCTCAGGAAGAACAAAATCCAGATCAAATTCAAGATCCTCAAGAACAAGTGCCTCAAGAGCCAGCTCCATTGCGGAGATCCACTAGAGAAAGGAAAAATGCTATTTCGGATGATTATGTAGTATTTATCAATGAAGTAGAGGAAAATGTTGGCATGACGGAAGACGAACCGGTCAACTTTCATCAAGCCATGCAAGATTCCCATTCAGATAAGTGGATCGAAGCAATGAATGAGGAGTATAAGTCTATGCAAGACAATTCAGTTTGGGAACTTATCCCATTGCCTGAAGGAGTGAAACCCATTGGTTGCAAATGGATTTTTAAAACCAAGTGGGATTCCAATGGTAATGTGGAGAGATATAAGGCACGTCTTGTAGCTAAAGGCTATACTCAAAAGGAAGGGATTGATTATAAAGAGACTTTCTCTCCGGTTTCATCGAAGGACTCTTTAAGAATAATCATGGCTCTTGTTGCTCACTTTGATTTGGAGCTTCATCAAATGGATGTAAAGACAACGTTTCTCAATGGCGACATTGATGAGACGATCTATATGGTGCAGCCAGAAAACTTTGTGTTGGGAGACCCAAAGAATATGGTGTGCAAACTAAGAAAATCCATTTATGGGCTAAAACAAGCTTCTCGTCAATGGTACCATAAATTTCATCAAGTAATTCTCTCATTTGGTTTTGAGATGAATACAGTTGATGATTGTGTGTATCATAAGTTCAGTGGGAGCAGACATATTTTCCTGGTCTTGTATGTTGACGACATACTGCTTGCCACTAACGATATAGGCATGTTGCACGAAACTAAGAAATTTCTATCAAAGCATTTTGAGATTAAAGATCTTGGTGACGCCTCTTTTGTATTAGGAATTCAGATACACCGAGACAGATCTCGAGGTATTCTTGGATTGTCACAAAAGATCTAAGGTTCTCAAAAGGTTTGGGTTACAGGATTGCAAACCAGGGGAAACCCCAGTTGCTAAGGGAGACAAGTTTAGTCTCAAACAATGCCCTAAGGGAAGTTTGGAAATTCAAGAAATGCAAAAGATCCCTTATGCTTCAGCTGTAGGGAGTGTTATGTATGCCCAAGTATGTACGCGTCCAGACATAGCGTTCATAGTAGGGATTTTAGGCAGATATTTAAGCAATCCAGGTCTTGACCATTGGAAAGCAGCCAAGAGGGTCATGAGATATTTGAAGAGAACAAGAAACTACATGCTCACATATAGGAGGTCAGACCAGTTAGAGATCACTGGGTACTCTGACTCGGATTTTGCGGGATGCCAAGACAGCTTAAGATCAACTTCAGGCTATGTCTTTCTGTTAGCTGGTGGAGCAGTTTCTTGGCGTAGTGCCAAGCAAGGTCTTACTGCTTCATCAACCATGGCAGCATAATTCGTAGCAATTCATAAGGCATCTGACCAGGACATTTGGCTGAGAAATTTTGTCACGGGGCTGAAAATAGTTGAAGGGATTGAAAGACCACTCAAGTTGTATTGTGACAATAGATCAGCAGTTCTGTATTCTAACAATAATAGGAGCTCAACCAAGTCAAAGCACATTGACATTAAGTTCCTAGTTGTTAAAGAGAAGGTACAAAGTGGACAAATATCCATAGAACACTTAAGGACAAACTCCATGATTGCGGATCTGCTCACTAAAGGTCTACCACCCAAGGTCTTTCATGAGCATACTACTCACATGGGTGTGCTACAGTTTGAGGGATCTTGATTTTAGTGGGAGTTTCGTCCATTATGTAATTTATGTTCTATGTTTAATTGTAAAATACAAATACATTGTATTTGGATTTTCTGATCAGAAATAAAGTTTAAAATATTCAGTTTTGGTTACTTTGTACATTTAAGTTATGGTATGATCTCATTCGGTAAAGTAGGACCAGTTGAAAATTGACATGCATTGACCAACTTCATGTAATTTTCATGCTACACTTTTCATAATGGGTCTATGTCATTTAGTTGTGTCAGTGCGGGTGATCATTGATTGGTTTAGTTATGTTTATTATGATGAAAGCCTCTTTGATTCCATGTGCTGATACGATTAATGGACAGGACAATTTGAATTAGGCTCAAGGTAATTATAATGACATTTTTTGACGTCATAAAGTCTAACACACTCCTAAGGATACATGTGTGACCAGTGGGAGATTGTAAGATTTATGGGTCACATATGTAATTAATTAATAAAGTGTGTTAGGGTCATTATATAATTAGCCAATAAACTAGGGGTCAAATAATATATAATAGTTTATGGCTAAAGAGCATAATAATTATGAAAATTAATAGCGTAGATACCAGGCGGTTTCTAATTTAATGAGGGGCTGAATTAGTAATACTGCAATTTGGGATATAACTAATAATAGTTATATATAAGGGTAGTGGTCTCCAAGGCAAACACAACAAGACTATTCAGTTTCACAAACTCTAAGGAGAAAACTCTTTGGTTCTCTGGTTCTCTCTATCCCCATCAAGAGAGCAAGGTCTTCAGAGTGTTTTGCTGAGAAAGATCACCCAACCCATTGGCTTTATCATCATCATCCCAGGATTTCATCAATGGCAATTCCCACAGGTACTCTTCCGCCTTTGGTTATTCATCATGTAATTGGCATGGATTATTGAGCATAAGGTTGTAGGGTTTGTATTCCAACATAAAATATTATGAATGGTTGAGATTTCATAGTTACGTAGTATTTTCAGTTGCATAAAATCTTGCTTTTGTTCCTTAATCTTCTCTTTTGGGGCTGTTTTCATCTGGTTAATTTGTGATGTATTAGAAATTGAAATTTAGGTCGTTTATCTCATTCATCTCCTTTGTCTTTGGAGAATAATGTGCAGCTTTAAAGTTATAGATATGTAATTTGATTAATCGCCTTTGTTGTGGCTACAATGAGATAAGGTAGATCACACGAGTTCGTGTGGAAGCCACCCAACTTTGTAATGTTTGCTAAGGGTACATAACTCATTGTATGTCCTGAACCTTAGTTTGTGGATCTTTGATTTGGGTTGGATTGCTTGGTTGCAAGTCTACTGAGTGAAAAATAGGTGCTCATGTCACTTTATTTGCAATGGATTAGAAGAACAAGGTGCGATTGAGATGTTTTTAGAATGATTTCTCTATATCTGTTTTAGAAGTTTCTTTATGGAGAAAGGAATGACAATTTTTTTTGCTATATGCCTTTTCCTGACGTTTTTGGGTGTAGGCAGTTGAAGAGAAATGATAAATATTGTGGGAATTTCTTCATTGCCTTCTTGCACTTGTCTTTATATGGTGGTTCATTAATGGCTATTGCAATGTGATTTCTAGATATGATGTGAATTGAATTTGGAATTTACCAGTACTGGTTTTTTGGCAGGGAAGGAATTATATTTTTTGTTATCTACATTATATGTGTGTAGTGGCAGCTTGTTTTATTTATGGACTAGTGTCGAGGCCTAACTCCTAAGTTCTGAGATCTTGGGGGTTAATGGTATATTGGCTCCTTTCAAGTTTGGTGGTGTGAATGACATTGGTTGTCTCATTTTAGTTTGTTTTGATCTGCTGGATGAAATTTATATCACTGAAGGCTATTGGTTAAGCATAGGAGCAATGATTTGGTTCTGGTGGCTGAAGGTTTGTCATTCCTTCCACATCTTGTGGTTGCATTTTCTGCATTTTTATAGTATAACCTTGTTGGTTTAAGCTTTCCATTTCATCTTGTTTTTGGTAACATTCATAACATTCATAAGGCATGGAATAGAGTTTCATTATCTTAAATTGTTGATATCTAAATACTTTATTTCATTTTGGAATTTAGTGCATTGTATTAATGGAAACATGGCTAAATAGAGTCTTTCTTCCTTTTTTCTGCATTCCTATGATACTTATTTTCTACAAACATAGTATTGTTTTTAAATGTTGGTATCTTTTTAAATGTTGAAAATTACTTTCTAAACCTTTCAAATGTATTGACATTTGGTGACCCTGCATTTTTAATTGAGTTAGTATATATTCCAAAAACACAGGTATGATTGATGAATTTTTCATATTACGACTAATTTAAATATTTCTTCATGACTCAATTTTTGAATAACCAGAATAGATCTCTTGTATTTTTTCCAGATTGTAGACCCTGTTCATATTAAAAGAATGAATATGGAAGGCATAAAACTAATAGTCACTGAAGATGATTTGTGGAGGTAATTACAACTATGTGCCTAATTTTTATCAATATAATCTCTTATTATGGTAATCTATGGTATTTAATATTATTTACATCTCTTATTATGGTAATCTATTGTTATGACAAGAGTTTACTTTTAATTTGATTGCACCCGATCTTTCTTGATATTGTTTACATCTCTTAATATGTTTACTCCTCTTATTATGCATTTGAAGAAGTTTATGATAAATAAAATCACTTTGGCTGAGGACAATAGTAGGCATTGGTGTGCTCTAAACTCTTGTGCTCTGATACTAAAATTTAGATGAATTTAACTTGTGAATAACTTGTGCTCTGATACCAATCAAATTTAAACTGTGCTTTAAATTGTGCTTTAAATTGTGCTTATGTGATCTGATGAATGCTCTGATACCAATCAAATTTGCTTGTGAGATCTGATGCTGTGATCTAATGAATGCTCTGATACATAATTTGGATGAATACTCTGATATACCAAATTTAAATGAATTTGAATAAAGTGTACTCTTATGTGCTCTGTTACCAAACTTAAATGATTTTAAATTGGATGCTCTGATATTGTGTTCTGATTACTCTGATACCAAACTTGAATATGTGCTTTGATATCAAGCTTGAAATGAATTATGAGGTCTATAATTCAGGGGGAGTTTTAATGTTGAAATGAAATTTGAAATTA
Source organism: Cicer judaicum (assembly GCA_037974835.1). Classification (NCBI taxonomy): domain Eukaryota; kingdom Viridiplantae; phylum Streptophyta; class Magnoliopsida; order Fabales; family Fabaceae; genus Cicer; species Cicer judaicum. The sequence goes on along the minus strand of JBBPBS010000276.1, from coordinate 21,879,215 downwards.
GAATGAATTATGAAGTCTATAATTCAGGGGAGTTTTTTTAAATAATAGGTTATTATAAAGTTAAGTTTTGAAATGTCAACTCAAAGTTAAATTGTATGTTTGTCATTTAATCAAAAAAGGGGAGATTGTAAGATATATGCCTCCTTAATATTGATTTTGATATAACTTCCAAACATACAATGTATATGCATTATTTGATAAATCTAATGGTGTAAGTTGAGATGCATTTCAGGAAATCAATCAAGCAAAAATTAATCATAAGGCTTGAAGATTATGTGAAAAAGAATCAAACACTTGGACAAATCTTGGATCTCAAGCAATCAAGCAAAGATTGATGATAGTATACCAAGCTTGAAGATTATATGCAATTGTGTCTAGTGGTCATAGTATTTAATAGGTAGATTCATCATTATGGTTTCATATCTAAATATTTGCCAAATTAAAAATGAAATCATAAAATAAGTGCATTAATCAATCAACTAGGAAATCAATTGATAAATCGATTGGGAAATCGATTTTCTGAGTTACAGAACAAAGGTCTCATTAGGCATGGCAACGGGGCGGGGCGGGGGCGGATTTCGCCTCCTCCATACCCGCCCCCGCCCCCGTTTCATAGCGGGTGTAAAAATTAAGCACCCATCCCCGCCCGCAACGGGTCTCGGGTTTCCCCGCCCGCACCCACATCCACTCAAATATATAAAATTATAAATTTAAAAATCATATTTATTCTAATAAAATAAAAATTATTAAATAAAATTAAAATTTAAAATATTTTATATAAAGATAAAATTATAATTTTTAATATTTTAAAAAAATATTAAATATATTAAATAAGTATTTGTATATAAAATTAAAAAATTACAATAACAATACTTGCGGGGTGGGTTCGGGTGCGGGGGCGGGGTGGATATCACCACCCCCAAACCCGCCTCCGCCCCCGAATTTTAATGTCGGGGAAAATCCGTACCCGTACCCAATTAAAGCGGGTTTTCCCCGCCCAATTCAAGCGGGTTTGGGTGGGTACCCGCGGGTGCAAATTTTATTGCCATCCCTAGGTCTCATTGAGCAAATCGATTGCCTAAATGTTTTTAATCAGACCTATGTTCTGTGATTAAAGAAATCGATTGGACAATCGATTGGTTAATCAATTGGTAAATCTATTGTCTAACTCACAGAACAAAGCTTTCAATGAGTTAATCGATTGACAAATCGATTACTAAAATGTTTTTCATCAGACTTGGATTATGTGATTAACGAAATCGATTGGCAAATCGATTACTAAAATATTTTCCATCAGACTTGGGTTATGTGATTAAAGAAATCGATTGGACAATCGATTGGAAAATTGATTACTATAATTTTCTTAAGTAACAAACTTTTTACTAATCGATTAGGTAATCGATTGCATGAAGAAGTAGTTTGTCATTTATCAGAAACATATTGCATAATCGATTGACACATCGATTTTAACTAAATATCTGAGTTACTGGGACAAGCCAAGTCGATTGGCAAATCGATTGGCATAAATGTCTGAGTTATAGGGAGAATTTAGCCCATTGCCAAATCGATTATGTTAAGAAAATAATCGATTGGGTAATCGATTAAATTGATCTTGTTGTTTGAACAAAATAAGTATAATCGATTATTCAATCGATTCTGATATGAACTGAGTATCAGTTTCTGATATATGCATTAAAAGAATCGATTAGGAAATCTATTAGTTCATCTATTTTCAAGATTAAAGAAAAACAAGAAACGCGATAATCGATTAGGCAATCGATTTAGCTGGTATTATACTTTAATAAAATCGATTGGGAAATCGAGTTTTCTGATGTGTTTTTGAAACTAAATAAACTGAATCAATCACAATTTTTCATCACAATCATAACATTTTTCATAACACAGAAAACTGAAAGTGCTTCATTGGTTTTTAGAAAAATACACCTTGAGAGAAAAATGGTTATAACTCACAAATACTCATTGGCAAATACTTAGGGTGTGAGAATTCTATTGTGATTGAATCAAGTGTTCTTAGTTCTTTTCTTCTTTTTTGAAAAAAACATTGTTGTAAAAGAAAGTGTGTGAAAAATCTAAAAGAAACCTCAACTTGATGGTTATCTTTTAGGATGCTTGTGTTCATCTAAAAGAAACCTCAACTTGATCTTGCTAGAGCTTGGCGATTAGCTCTTAGAGATAGATTGGTGTTGTGGTAGAAGTGGTGTTGAGTTCGATGTATAGGCAGTGAAGTGCTGGAAAGTCTGTAAAACATACTCAAATCAATTCTAGTGAAGGCTGAAATTTGTGATTGATTTCAGGACTGGATGTAGACTATCGAATCGATAGTCGAACTAGTATAAAAACCCTGGTGCACAATTCTCTCTCTTTCTTCTCTTTATATTGTTATTGCATGTGTTCTTGAATGTTTGTTTTGAATCTCTATCTTGAATAATCGTTTGAAGACATAATTTCTTAGTTATTAACATCAGTCTCGTAATTTTCCAAAAAAAAAATTATAAGGTAATAATCTATGTATTCTCATTTTATTGTTTGAGATAACTTTTGCTTAATTGGTTTAAACGGGTTGATATAAGTATCCAATCTAGATATTATAAACATATTCGAAATTTATGAAGATAATAAATTTTACATATGACGAAGATATATATTGCATCAGGTTTCAAAATTGCTCATTATAATATATGACCGAAGAAGATATATGTGACCAAAGAAGTGTCGTGGACATTATTCTTTAACAAAGACATTATTGTTTAACAAAGAGAATTGATATTGATAAACGTTTTGTGAACTTGATAAGGTGTACTCTATTGCGTAAACTTTACCTCTTTTCTTCGTGATTTAATAGATGAAAAATATGCATCCTAAATGCTCTAAATTTAAAATAACATTTGTGTATAATGACATCATTGAATTTGTAGAAGGAAATAGTTTGATATTTCAATAATTAAATTATTATTGTATCATATTAGGAAATTTGAAGATTTGTGGTTTGTTTTCTGTGGAATTTTTGAAGTGCAAAAAAGATTGACTCGATACTTTAAAAAGTTGTAAATAATATAAGAAATGATTGTAATTGAAGAGTGTAACTGGAGTGGACTACGTTGCCCAAAGTGTCATTACAATTGATAAGAAATTGATAAAAGTGTATATAAAGCCACATAAGAAATTTAAAGATTTCAACCCGAATAATGATGTGAACAGAAAATTAATACAACATAAGCATATAATTAATTAATTTTCATATGTTTAAAAAATTAATACACCACCATAGCCGAGCCGGATGGACTAAGGCGGCGCACGCGTGTGGTGGTTCATTTGCTTGCGTTCTCCCTCCTTCACAAAATTGCGGTGCCCCTTGGAACCCAACTTAAGTGCAATACCTCCACCTTATAAATGTTATTAATGAGTGTATTTCCTCCTATGTGGGACTTCTCATTTTTTCCAATTCACAACATTAAATGCCATCATCAATTCCATTTAATTTCCATTATTTTCGACATGTAGTTATGATATACATGTGTTATATAACCATAATATATTTGTGTAATTTTGTAATTTTGCTTTAACATATAGTATAATGTATTTTTAGTATATTTTTATTGTCGGATTCAATAACAAGTTCTAATGTCACACGTCAAATGATGCTATGGGAAAATTTTCCATTCTAATGCTCGAAAAAATTTACCGAATGTCTTCCGTGAGGAGCATCTTTGTTAATATTAAGAGGAGTTTTTGTTCGATAGATCCTTTTAATATTTTTTATCTAATAACTCTAGATAAACCGAAAGAGAACTCTTACTACTATGATGTACACATGAAGACATTGAAATTTTTTAAATCTGAAAAAGTTGAGGTATTTTATATGTTTGAATTTATCAGAATACAAATGGACAAATATTAGAAATAGTTTGATTTACTAAAAAAATTTATTTCTTCCATTTTGATACTTTTGCTTTGAAGTAACAAAACCTTTTATATATATATATATGACGCACAATTGTGTTAAGCTAGTATACTGTATATACGTTGTACACTTGTTATTTCTTGATGTAGATTCCATTTTTTAAGAGTTTGATATATGTTCTACACTTGTTATTTCTTCTTGTAGGTTCTATTTTTTAAGAGTTTGATATATGTTGTACACTTGTTATTTCTTCTTTCAAGTTCCATTTTCTAAGAGTTTGATATACGTTGTACACTTGTAGGTTCCATTTTTTAAGAGTTTGTTTTCATAGGACACAATTAATTCCATGGAATGTGATCAAGAAGCTAGAGAAGTGACCTGCTGCTATTCTAATGGGTTGTGAGAGTATTGCATAGGGGCACAATTGTGTTAAGTTAGTATGTTGTGTATAGGTTGTACACTTGTTATTTCATGATTTAGATTCCATTTTTTAAGAGTTTGATATATGTTATACACTTGTTATTTCTTCTTGTAGGTTCCATTTTTTAAGAGTGTGATATACGTTGTACACTTGTTATTTCTTCTTGTAGGTTCTATTTTTTAAGAGTTTGTTTTCACACGACATAGTTAATTCCATGGAATGTGATCAAGAAGCTAGAGAAGTGACTTGCTGCTATTTTAATGGGTTGTGAGAGTACAACATATGAGTTAGAAGGGAGCTATACTCCATCTTGTACTCCCATTGCATATCTTTTGACTGGTTTTCATTCATTGTTTCCAATCGTGACATGTTATGGTAATTGTTGCAACTAGACTTACAAGAACTATCTTCAACGACATGTGGGAAAGTCAATGTACAAAGTGCAAAGAACTCGAGTTTGAGAATATTTGTGAGCACAAAATTACAATAGGAGCTCTTATGCCACATATCCGGGTCTCTCTTCCTCCAATGTTAGCCGCCAACACAATATGTTTTGATCTTCCGACTGCGATTGCTCAGAGAAACAATGTGAAATCCCACAAATCCGATATCAAACCTAGAAAGTTCAACTAATGCTAATATTAAGGAACGTTCTTAGAATTATTAGCTTCTTATTATTGATATAAGTATGTAGATGTTTGTTTTAGTTTAATGCTAATATTAAGGAACATTCTTAGAATCATATAGGTATGTAGATGTTTGTTTTAGTTTAATGTATATTCTTTTAAAGTTAAAGTTACGTTATTGATTTGAATTGTTTTTAACTGACTTTCATATATATGCTTTGATCATCTTGTCTTTCCCTACCAGAAACCTTTATACGAAATAATTCGATAAAGTTTGAAGACATAATTTCTTAGTTATTAACATCAGTATCGTAATATTTTTAAAAAATTTATAAGGTAATAATCTATGTATTCTAATTTTATTGTTTGAGATAATTTTTGCTTAATTGGTTTAAACGGGTTGATATAAGTATGCATCAGGTATCAAAATTAATCATTATAATATATGAGCAAAGAAGCTATATATGAGCAAAGAAGTGTCGCTGACATTATTCTTTAACAAAGAGAATTGAAAAGCGAATTGATCTTGATGAACGTTTTGTGAACTTGCTAAGGTGCACTCTATCTCGTATACTTTACCTTTTTTCTTCGTGATTTAATAGATATAAAAATGTGCATCCTAAATGCTCCAAATTTAAAATAACATTTGTGTCTAATGACATCATTAAATTGGTTGAAGGAAACAGTTTGATTGAAGTGCAAAAAATATTGATTCGATACTTTAAAAAGTTATAAATAATATAAAAAATGATTGTAACTCAAGAGTGTAATTGAGTGGAGTATGTTGCCCATAGTGCCATTGCAATTGATAAGAAATTGATAAGAGTGTATATAAAGCCGCATAAGAAATTTAAAGAGCTGAATAATGATGTGAACAGAAAACCAGTAAGTCGGATTTTGAAAAAAAGTAAATAAATTCATATTTTACTTGTTTGTTATGTAGTTATGATATACATGTGTTATATAACCATAATATAGTTGTGTAATTTTGTAATTTTGTAATTTTGCTTCAACATTTAGTTTAATGTATTTTTGGTATATTTTTATTGTCGGTTTCAATAACATGTTCAAATGTCACGCGACAGATGATGCTATGGGAAAAATTTCTCATTCTAATCCTCGAAGAAATTTATCGAATGCCTTCTGTGAGGTAATGCTTTTTATCTAATAATTCCAGATGAACCGAAAAAGTACTCTTACTCCTAAGATGTACACAGGAAGACATTGAAATTATTTAATTCTGAAAAAGTTCAAGAATTTTATATGTTTAAATTTATCAGAATAAAATGGAAAAATATTAGAAACCGTTTGATTTGCTAAAAAAATTTATGTTTTTCATTTTTTAAGAGTTTGATATACATTGTACACTTGTTATTTCTTCTTGTAGCTTGTTGTACATTGTACACTTGAAGGTTCCATTTTTTAAGAGTTTGTTTTCATAGGACACAGTTAATTCCATGGAATGTGATCAAGAAGCTAGAGAAGTGAGTTGATGCTATTCTAATGGGTTGTGAGAGTAATGCATATGAGTTAGAAGAAAGCTATATTCCACCTTATAAATGCTATTAATGAGTGTATTTCCTTCTATATGGGACTTCTCATTTTTTCCAATTCACAACATTAAATGCCATCATCAATTCCATTTAATTTCCATCATTTCCAACATGTGGTTATGATATACATGTGTTATATAACTATAATATATTTGTGAAATTTTGTAATTTTGCTTTAACATATAGTATAATGTAATTTTAGTATATTTTTATTGTCGGATTCAATAACTAGTTCTAATGTCACACGTCAAATGATGCTATGGGAATATTTTCCATTCTAATGCTCGAAGAAATTTACCGAATGCCTTCCGTGGGGAGCATATTTGTTAATATTAAGAGGAGTTTTTGTTCGATAGATCCTTTTAATATTTTATATATAATAACTCCAGATGAACCGAAAGAGTACTCTTACTACTATGATGTACACATGAGGACATTGAAATTTTTTAAATCTGAAAAAGTTGAGGTATTTTATATGTTTGAATTTATCAGAATACAAATGGACAAATATTAGAAACCGTTTGATTTACTAAAAAATTTATGTCTTCCATTTTGATACTTTTGCTTTGGAGTAACAAAACCTTATATATATATATGGGGCACAATTGTGTTAAGTTAGTATGCTGTATATATGTTGCACACTTGTTATTTCTTGATGTGGGTTCCATTTTTTAAGAGTTTGATATATGTTGTACACTTGTTATTTCTTCTTGTAGATTCCATTTTTTAAGAGTTTGATATATTGTACACTTTTTAATTCTTCTTGTAGGTTCCATTTTTTAAGAGTTTGATATACGTTGTACACTTGTTATACGTTGTACACGTGTAGGTTCCATTTTTTTAAGAGTTTGTTTTCATAGGACACAGTTGATTCCATGGAATGTGATCAAGAAGCTAGAGAAGTGACCTGCTACTATTCTAATGGGTTGTGAGAGTATTGCATATGAGTTAGTAGTCAAATCAAGACATCTATTTTCGATTACAAGCCTCTTGTATTCGACTACACTGTTGTTTCATAAGTTAGTAGTCAAATTAAGACATCTATATTCGACTAAAAGCCTCTTGTATTCGACTACAATAGCAGAAAAATGCAGAATTTAGTTTTGAGACATTTTGAAAAGGTTTCGCAATCAATCAACACTTACACACAAGTCCAAACAATCACACTTAACAATTATGGCACAATCACGACATCATCTTGAATTTACACACGCAATCATAACATTAAATCACACATGACTCGCGTGCCAAGCACCCTAATGCAATGCGTATATGCCAAAATGCATGGACTATGAATTCCAAACCAATTCCTCCTCGAAGGGGCGTAAATCATAATTGTACCGTCTATCACAGACCAATAGTACTAAATTACCGAGGTGCCACCTGTCACGGGTCAGCACGATTTACTAAAAACGTAAATCATAAATGTACCGCCTATCACATACCAATAATACTATTTACCGAGGTGCCACCTATCACGGGTCAACACGATTTACTAAAAATGTGCAGTCTATTGCGGACCTTACACGACGCGATAATCCTCGCAAGGATAAGATGAACCAGCAAATCACATGGAATCATCTCGTGACCCATCCGGTCACCACTATCACTATGGCCCATCCGGTCGCCATGTACTATGAAATGCATGAGCATACTCTGACTCTTTCCACAACAATCATTAAGTAAATGCAGCTATTAAAAGATTACCCATTTTTAATACTCATTTAACACTAATGATTTTCAAATTCCACACAGAGCATACTTAAACATTTATTTTTCCACCACACACATCAAATTTAATCCACAATTTACATTAAACCTGACCAATTCAAAATCCACCAAATCTACACCAAGTTTAATCATCATTCGCCACAAACATAACTCTTGCCAAACTAATTTTCACAAAACACACCTCAAACACATCAAATTTCATTTCATCAACAACACACATAAATGAATGAAATTCTTTTTCCACAAAAACACTCATCAATATCTCCAAAACCGCAATCCAAAATTTCACCCATAGAAGCATATTGCATATTTGAGGGTTTTTTTATTTGAGATTAGGAGGTTGAGATGTGATGGTTGTAGATTGTAGAGGAAGATGAATTATATTGGAAGGTTCTTGAGGAGGAGTTGCCTCAGAGTGACCTTTTTCTTGACTCTCGTACTTAGTGCTTGAGTAATCATCATGAATGTTTTCTAGATCCTGAGTAGATAGTTTACGCTTAGCAGTGAGTTTGGTAAGAGCAATTAGTGTAAGCAATATGGAGAAAGAAAAAGTTAAGAATTTGGGTTTAAAGAGTAGGAGGTTGGAGTTTGAACTATTGTGACTGTTAAATAAAAGATGAGGGAGGTTTAAGTAGTATGAGGTTTAAGTTTGAACGGTTGTGACCATTAGAGGAAGAGGAGGGAGACAGGTGAGGAAGTCGTTGAGCTCCTCCAAGATATTTAAATTAATGATGAACTTTAAATTAATGATGAAGAGGAGGGAGACAGGTGAGGAACTTTGGACAAATTAATGATGGCGAGCTTCTCTAAGATATTTTTGAACTGATCCTCTTAGAGAAGTTTGGTAAAAATATCAGCCATTTGATTTGTATATCAATGAAAATTAATTTTATGTCCCTTTTTTGAACATGATCTCTGATAAAATGATGTTTGATTTTAATATGCTTAGATCTAGAATGTGGTATGGAATTTTTTGAAAGATTAATAGCACTTGTATTATCATAGAGGATGAGAATTTTTGCTTACCTTAGAGAGTAATCCTCTAGTTGGTTCTTTATTCATAGTAATTGTGAGCAGCATTGTGCAGCTGATATATATTCAGCGTCTGTAGTTGATAAAACAATGGTACATTGTTTTTTGCATGACCAACTTATAAGAGATTTACCAAGAAATTGGCAAGCTCCACTTGTGCTCTTCCTTTCAACTTTGTCTCCCGCATAGTCAACATCACAATAAGCTAAGAGGTCAAGATTTGAGCATTTTTTATACCATATTCCAAGATTGGTGGTGCCAACAAGGTATCTAAATATTCTTTTTACTGCAGTAAGATGAGATTCTTTGGGAGATGATTGAAACCTTGCAAAAAGACCAAATGCAAATACTATGTCAAGTCTACTAGCAGTTCAGTATAGCAAGGATTCAATCATCCCTTTGTACTCTTTTTCAGATATTAGAGCTCCTTCATCATCTTTGTGTACCATTGAGGATGGATGCATAGGAGTTTCCATACTCTTTGCTATGTTATCTTTTTTTAAGTAGATCCTTGGTGTATTTTTCTTGAGAGATAAAGATGCCAGTTTCTAGTTGTTTAATTTATAAACCAAGAAAGAATTTCAACTCTCCCATCATGCTCATCTCAAACTCATTTTGCATGAGGTTGGAGAACTCTTCACACATCATTTCATTTGTGGACCCAAATATTATGTCATATACTATATTTGTACAATTAATAGATCATCTATAAAAGTTTTCTTGAAGATTGTGGTATCGATCTATCCTCTTATAAAACCATTTTGTTTTAGAAAGAACCTAACCTCTCGTACCTAGCTCGAGGAGCTTGCTTTTATCCATAAAGAGCTTTTCATCCACAAAGCCAGATGGTTGGTTAACATATATCTCCTTATTTAAGAAACCATTCAAAAAGACACTTTTGATATTCATTTGAAATAGTTTGATACCTTTATGAGTGGCATATGCTAGGAGGATTCTAATTGCTTCAAGTCTTGATACAGGTGCAAATGTTTCACTATAATAAATTCCTTCTTGTTGGTTGTAACCTTTTGCCACTAGTCTTGCTTTATTTCTGATGACCTTTTCATCCTCATTTCGTTTATTTCTAAATATCCATTTACTTCCAATGATGGATTTGTCCAGAGGATGGGGCACAAGGTCCCATCAAGCCATGATTTTTCACAAATTTCTTGATCAATTATTTTGGGTTCAACTTGTGATATCATGGCCATGTTGCTTGTATTCTCTTTTAGAGATTGTCTAGTCCTAACACCATCGACAATATTCCTAATGATCAGATTAGGAGGATGATGTATTACCATCTTCCATCCTCGTGGAGGTTGCTAAGAGGTTGGATCATAATCATCCTCCTCGTTTGGATTGAGTACTCTAGAGGATGATTGTTCATCTTCTTCAGTTTTATTCATATTTTCTAAACACAAGTCATCAAACTAATCAAAAATAACATGCATGGATTCCTCCATAGTTTGAGTCATAAGAATATATCTATAACCTTTTGACGATGTGGAGTATCTCAAATAAAATACCTTATCAGATTTTAGATCAAACTTTCCTAAATTTTCTTTATTATTTATAATGTAGCAATATCATCTAAATATATGAAAATAGGAAATATTTTGGTTTTCTGCCTTTCCATAGCTCATATCGAGTTTTGCTTAAATTTTTTCTAAGGATTCATGATTTGAAACATAACATGTTGTGTTGATAGCTTCAGCCAAAAAGTATTTTTCAATGTTGGCTTTATTTAAAATAGTTCTAGCCATTTCTTATAAAGTTCTATTTTTCCTTTCAACAACTCCATTTTGTTGAGGAGTTCTCGGGCAAGAAAGTTTTTGTGAAATTCCATTTTCATCTAAAATATTTTAAAGGATTTATTTTCAAATTCACCTCCATGGTCAATTCTCATAGAAACAATTTTTTTTATCCTTTTTCATTTTGGATATTTTTGCAAAAATGGTGAAATGCCTCAAAAGCTTCATCTTTATGTTTTAAAACTAAAACCCATGTAAAACGTGTGAAATAATCAACAATTACAAATCCATATCTTTTTTACTAAGACTTGGAGTTTTGATAGGACCAAAGAGGTCAATATGAAGAAGCTCAAGAGGATGATTTGTTTAAACAATATTTTTAGAGTGAAATCTACTTTTAACTTGTTTTCCTTTGACACAAGCTTCACATACTTTGTCTTTTTGAAAATTAATTTTTGGAAGACCTTTAACTAATTCTAATTTTGATAATTTAGAAATAATGTTAAGCTTGTATGACGATATCGCTTGTGTCATATCCATTTATCTTTTTCAATGGATACAAAACAAGATTCAGTAGGTAAATCATCCAAGTATAGCTCAAATAAATTCTTTTTCCTAATACCGGAGAAGAAAACTCTACCCTAGGATGGATTTTTAACCTCGCATAAAGTAGGTCTAAAAATAACTTCAAATCCACTATCACATAGTTGACTAATACTTAGCAAGTTATGTTTTAAACCATCCACATACTGAACATTATTTTGGCAGAACTGTTTTTGCCAATGATACTTGTTCCTTTTATTTGAGCTTTATCATTGTTTTCAAAAGTGACTGATCCTCCACCCTTTATTTCCAAAGAAATAAAGCAATGCATATCTCCTTTCATATGCCTTAAGCAGCCACTATTCAAGAACTAGGGCTTTCTTTTGTTAGAGTTTAAAAGTAACTTAGGTCCCCATATAGAATTGGGTCATTGATGGTTAGTTTTTCCTCTTGTAAGGATTTTCCTTTTATGATAGCAAATAGAGTCATGATGCCCATGTTTACCACATAATGAACATCCCTTTTTTAAGTTGTTAGTTTTTTCCTTAGCGTGACAACTTTTGAAAGAGTGTCCATGTTTTTTTTGTAAAATGTGCATTTTAGCCTTACCTATTGTTTTTTAGGGAGGAAAAAGTTTTCATAAGATTTTGGTTTTTGTGAACTTTTAAATCCAATACTAGCTTTGTCAAAGAGGTCCATATTGAGATCACATTATCTTTTGGAACGTTTAAGTGGATTTAACAAAGTTGGTAATGTCATTCTTTAGTTCTTCAACTATTATTTTCAAGATTTCTTTTTTTGTATCCTTTTCCGGAGGATGGATTTTGACATTCTTTTTGTTTAAATTAATTTGTTGCTCAAACAACTTTTAATGAGATAACTGCAAATCTAGAATGATTTTTTCATACTTCTCATTTTTAGCTTGAAGTTCCTCATTAAGCTTCTTTATTTCATAAAGTTGATTTTTAAGAAAACCACATTTGTGAGATAAAGTGTTTGAGTCATTCAAAATATTGTCAAATTCTATTTCTAATTTTTCACAAGTAGGACATAGTTTTGTGATGGTTACCTTTTCAGTATCTGATTTTTCCATGAGACATATGTTAGCCTCTTCCTCCTTTTCTTGCTCAGAAGATGACTAGCCACTGTCATCCAAAATAATCATCATAGATTTATTTTTGTAGGGAAATCTTCTTGAGTTCCTTTTGTTTAGAGGACACTCAATTTTGTAGTGTCCTATTTTGCTGCATCCAAAACAAGTTATCTGACTTTAGTCCTCTTGGAGGATAAACTTCTATTTTGATGGATTATAGAGCAATCATTTTTCCCTTTTTGCTTGGTTTGTCTGCCAATAACAATGGTTCGTGAGCTCTTAGAGTTCCAACCAGATCTTCTAATTTCATGTTAGCCAAGTCTCTGGCTTCTATGATGACACACGCAACTTCTATACTAGTTCACCTAATGAAGGCTATGTTCAGCCCTCACACACTTGTGAGTTTTTGCTAATGATCAAACTAATTGACCTTTTACAAAGGTTAGCTATATTTTGTGTATTCTTTAGCCTCACCAAGCTTACAACCTTGTCTCTTACAAATTTCAAATATTTCTAAGTGTAAATCACATGGAAATTACAAAGTGATATGAGTATGATGTTTCATTTTACTTAAACATTTTCTAAAATGATATTTCAAAGATCTAGTGTAAAACTATAGAAAGTATAAAAAGATGATGGAAATTGCTCTTTATAGCTTTAAGAAACTTGCTCTATTTATGCAATGTTGTTGTGTGTTGATAACGAAGAGCTCCTTGCCTTTAATAGATATCTTCTAATGTTCTTTCCATGTGTCAAAACATTTATGACTTTTGGGGAATTTAATCAAAAAGTCCAAGATCATTTATCATAATTACAAAATTGTCATCCAGATGTCCTTGGACCAATCTTCTCCCTATGTGTCATATCCTCCACAATATTTGTATGCGCTCCATTGTGTCTAGAGTTGGAAGCTTTGAGAAATTCATTGAGATTGACCTCTTGCTCATCCATCATCTCACGTCTGGCACACCTCTTAATTTGGGAAACATCAGTTTTTGTTTCATGTTAAATGTTGTTGTTTTGACGATGTACCATCTGTTCATTTCAACAACACTTTTTCAATGAAAAATGTCAAACAAATGAAACTTCAACCTCTTGACCAATCCCACTCAAAAACTTCCACCAAAACAGCTTCCGCTCCCACAAAATCATCATTTGTATCACCACCAACATCCAAGAAGAAGAAGACATTTCACTCATCTTCTACAATTCCACCACCTAAACCTGAAACTGTCCAACCTCCACTAGAGGATACCAATTCTCAAATTATATAGGATCTTTTCTTTTCTACTGATCGCACCCCCAGTCTATCTTATGACTCGACTGATTCAACATTGCCTTAATCTCCATCGCTCCATAGCTTTTCCTCCACTCATGAAGAAGTTCCTTCAACTGAGGATGCCATACAAAACGCTCCTCTACAACTTATGGTGCCTTCATCTCCACCATTGAGTCCCAAACATCCTCCTCACGTAAGTTTGGATATTGTTCCTCCTTCTTCAATAACTACACCTTTTACATCTACTCCAATAATTGTAGAACCTTCCCAACCTCTGTCAGAGGTTACTGGTCATTTTAGTTCCATTGACTTCTTTTTTTCCACAACCTGTGCTCACTCATCCAAGGACAAAGCTGGAAGCTCGCACAACAAGAGTACGAGTGTTAATGACAAACCAAAAGATGAACCCCAACAAGAGGACAGAAGGAAGGTAGGACCCAAAGCAGATAAGGCTTCTCAAAACCATCAGAAAGGATTAGAAGAAATTGCTTGTTAGTTTCACCAACTTCCAAAACACCATATCTCAATTTGGCATCATTCTTGAATGGGTAACCAAACATTTGGTCCCTACAGTTGCGCCTGGAGACCATCCTCCTGAGCTGCTAGTCCAGCCTTCTATTATTGTTCCTAACCCATCAACATCCTCCTCATATAATGATTCCTCCTCTTTAGAGTGAAATTGTGGCCCTTTTATTTCTTTTTTATGCTAACTAAATTCAGGTGGAGCAAGATAATGAAAAATGTTGTCATATTTTTTTATTTAAGAGGATATTGTTTGCTTGTCTCTTACTAATGTTTTGTAATATGTTTATTTTGAAACAATTATGTGATGTAGCTAAATATCACTACAAGGAAGGTTGAATATGGATTTTGTTGTTAAAAATAATTTTCAAGTGTTTTTAAAACTATCCTCTCGTAGAGGATCGCAAACCCGAGGATGGTTTTTCAAACCTTCAAATTTGAGCTGAGCAAAAGAGTGAGAGAAAAATATGAGAATGACACACACAATTTTTATATTGGTTCACCCAATGAAGGCTACGTCCAGTCCTCACACACTTGTGAGATTTCACTAATTTTTAAACAGATCAACCTCTCACTAAGGATGATTACAATTTGTTAATTCTTTAGCCTCGCCAAGCTTACAATCAAGTTTTAACTATTTCCAAGTGTATCTCACGTGGAAATTATAGAGTGATATGAGAGTGATTGATTCTAAATACTTTCTCAAAGGATTTACAAATATCTAATGTAGGATTATAGAAAGTATGAAGAGAGAATGGGTATTGCTCTTGATAGCTTTAAGATACTTAATCATTTTATGCAATATTGTTATGTGTTTTATGATGAAGAGTTTGTTACCTTTTATAGAAGTCTTATGATGATCCTTCCATGTGTGAAGCTCTTTATGACCGTTGGAATTCATTACAAAAGGTCTAAGGTTTTTCATCATATTTACAAAACTGTCATCCATTGTCCTTGGAATGGCTGAGGCCAACCTCGAGCAGGAGGATCAACCTCCTTGAAACATGATCTTGGGATGTCCTTTTCTTTTATCATTCTTCAAAGCATGTAAGGTTGTTTCTTTGACTATGTGAGCTACAAACTTTTCAGAAACTTGAAGGACTAGGTTGATTTCAAGTTTTAAGAGTGATGTTGACAATAGAGAGCCATCCTCTTATGTAAGACTGTTATCCTCTTACACGAGGTTCCAATCTTCTTTTTTCATAACATGTGAAGGCTTCTATTTTTTGCTTGTTTGTTGTTGTCTTTCTGTCTACTGACTTCTTCATTGTTTTCATTCATACAAGGATGATAAATAGGTTTGATTTTAGCCTTTGCACATGTTAGGATGAGTTGCTTTCAACTTTATAGAACCGTCCTCCATCCTAGTATTGCCATCCTCTTGTCTATATCTGACCATCCTCGTACCTATTCCTTTGGCCTTCTAAGTTCTTTATTTCAAATGCTTTATTTATCCATTTTTTGAATCTGTTGTGCCTTTCTTTAATGAATAAAAACATTTGTTCTGGTGAGGATGAGTATTATTCAAATTTGAAGCTTCATCCTCTTCGTGAGAATTTTCATCTTCTTGATTTGAATCAAATTTTTCTCCTTTTTGCCTTAATGATTAATAACATGTTTTCTTATATGAATTCACTCAAGCGTACATATTACTCATTAACCACAATTATAATCTTTTAAGTAATTTTGTTATCATTAAAATCATTGAAGAGATTTTGTCCATAGTAATTGTGAGCAATATTGTGTAGCTGATACATATTATGCCTCTGTAGTTGAAAGAGCAATGGTACTTTGTTTTTTGCAAGACCAACTTATTAGAGATTTACCAAGAAATTGGCAAGCTCCACTTGTGCTTTTCCTTTCAACTTTGTCTCCCGCATAGCCGGCATCACAATAAGCTATGAGGTCAAGATTTGAACATTTCTTGTATCAAATTCCCAGATTTATTGTGCATACAAGATATCTAAAAAATCCTTTTTACTACAGTAAGATGAGATTCTTTAGGAGATGATTGAAATCTTGCACAAAGACCGACTACAAAGACTATGTCGGTCTATTGGATGTTAAATACAACAAGGATTCGATCATCCCTCTGTACTCTTTTTCGGATATTGGAGTTCCTTCATCATCCTTGTGTAGCATGGAGGATGGGTGCATAGGAGTTCCCATACTCTTGGCTGAACTCATGTTGTATTTTTTCAATAAGTCCTTAGTGTATTTTTCTTGAGAGATAAAAATGTCGTCCTCTAGTTGTGTAATTTGCAAACCAAGGAAGAATTTTAATTCTCCCATCATACTCATCCCAAACTCACATCTTTTTCTTGGAGAAATCTTTACACCTCTTTTCATTTGTGGATCCAAAGACTTTGTCATCGACATATATTTAAACAATCAATAAATCCTCCTCAAGAGTCTTCTTAAAAAGAGTGGTATCAATTTGTCCTCTAATGAATCCATTCTCTTTTAAAAAAGAACTTAACCTCTCATACCAAGCTTGAGGAGCTTGCTTTAATCCATAAAAAGCTTTTGAGAGTTTGAACACATGGTTAGGCTTCTTTTCATCCTCAAATCCAAGAGGTTGGTGAACATAAACCTCCTCATTTAAGAACCCATTCAAACAGGCACTTTTGACATCGATTTAAAATAGTTTGATACCTTTATGAGTAGCATAAGCTAAGAGGATTCTTATTGCTTCAAGTCTTGCTATGGGTGCAAATGTTTCATCATAATCAATTCCTTCTTGTTGATTGTACCCTTGTGCCACTAATCTTGTTTTATTTCTAATGACCTTTCCATCCTCATTTAGTTTATTTTTAAATATCCATTTAGTCCCAATAATGGATTTGACCAGAGGACGGGGCACAAGATTTCATACTTTGTTTCTTTTAAATTGTGAAAGCTCTTCCATCACAGCTTTAACCCATGATTTGTCACAAATAGTTTGATCAATTGTTTTTGGTTCAACTTGTGATGTCATGGTCATGTTGGTAGTGTTTTCCCTTAGAGAATTTCTTGTTCTAACACCATCTGCAATATTCCCAATGATTAGATGAGAAGGATGATGTGTGACTGTCTTCCATCCTCTTGGAGGTTGCTGAGAGGTTGGGTCAAACTCATCCTCTTCGTGAGGACTAGGTACTTGAGAGGATGAATGTTCATCTTCATTTTTATCCATTTTTTCTAAACACATGTCATAAAAAATAACATGCATGGATTCCTCCACAGTTTGAGTCGTAAGATTATATATTCTATAACTTTTTGACGTTGTGGAGTATCCTAGAAAAATACCTTTATCATATTTTGGGTCAAACTTCCCCAAATTTTCTTTATTATTTAGAATGTAGCAGAAACACCCAAATATATGAAAATAGGAGATATTTGGTTTTCTCCTTTTCCATAATTTGTATAGAGTTTTGTTTAAAAAATTTCTAATGGATGCACGATTTGAAACATAACATGTTGTGTTGATAGCTTCGGCCCAAAAGTATTTTTCAATGTTGGCTTCATTTAAAATAGTTCTAGCCATTTCTTATAAATTTCTATTTTTCCTTTCAACAACTCCATTTTGTTGAGGAGTTCTCAGGCAAGAAATTTTTTGTGAAATTCCATTTTCATCTAAAATATTTTTAATGGATTTATTTTCAAATTCACCTCCATGGTCACTTTTCACAAAGACAATTTTTTTTTATCCTTTTTCATTTTGGATATTTTTGCAAAAATGGTGGAATGCCTCAAAGGCTTCATCTTTATGTTTTAAACATATAGCCCAAGTAAAACGAAAGAAATCGTCAACAATTACTAAGCCATATCTTTTTCCACTAAGACTTGGA
The DNA here is from genome assembly GCA_037974835.1 of Cicer judaicum. NCBI lineage: Eukaryota > Viridiplantae > Streptophyta > Magnoliopsida > Fabales > Fabaceae > Cicer > Cicer judaicum. Next base: position 21,860,912 of record JBBPBS010000276.1, on the reverse strand, counting down.
GTTTTGATAGAATCAAAAAGGTCGAATAAATTCAAGAGGATGATTTGTTGAAACAATTTTTTTAGAGTAAAAACTACTTTAAATTTGTTTTCCTTTGACACAAGCTTCACATACTTTGTCTTTTTCAAAATTAATTTTTGGAAGACCTTTTACTAACTCTAATTTTGCTAATTTAGAAATAGTGTTTAAGCTTGCGTGACCAGTTTGTTTGTGCCAAATCCATTTATCTTTATCAATGGAAACAAAACAAGATTCAATAGGTAAATCATCCAAAAAAAGTTAATATAAATTACTGTTTCATTAGGTTCTTTTGTATTTGATTCTACAATTTCATCAAAAGAATCATCAACTATAAGAGGGGTGCTGTTCAAGTTTTTGGTAAACATTTCATCAAATTTTACATGAACAGATTCTTCTATAGTTTTAGTTCTTTTGTTGTAGATCCTATAGGCCTTACTAGATTGTGAATATCCTAGAAAAATTCCCTCATCTGCCTTAGAGTCAAATTTCTGTAGATGTTCTTTTCCATTATTTAGTACAAAACACTTACATCCAAAGACTCTAAAATAGGCAATGTTTGGTTTTCTACCTTTGTATATTTCATAGGTGTTTTTCTAAGCATAGGCCTAATAAGAACTCTATTTATTACATGAGTTGCTGTGTTTATTGCATCAGCCCAAAAAATATTTTGGAAAATTAGAGTCATTAAGCATTGTTCTAGCATGTTGTTCTAGAGATCTATTCTCCCTCTCTACAACTCCATTCTGTTGTGGAGTTCTTGGGGCTAAGTAAATGTGGTGAATTCCATTTTGATCACAGTAATTATCAAAAGATTCATGTTGAAATTCTCCACTATGATCACTCTTAATGGAAATTATTTTCTAATTTGCCTCATTTTGAACTTGGTTTGCAAATTTTTTGAAAATTGAGAAGGCATCACTTTTGTGAGACAGAAAATAAGTCCATGTATATCTAGAGTAATCATCAACTAAAACATAGCCATACAGATTTCCTCCGAAAGTTTTTACTTGAGAGGGACCAAATAGATCCATATGAATTAATTGTAGAACTCTATTAGTTTGTACTAAGTCTATTGGTGGGAAAAAGGACTTAACCAATTTACTTTTCTCACAAGAGTCACATAGTTTGTCCTTAGTAAATTTTCTGTTTGGGAGACCTAGCACTAGGTCTTTGCTAACTAGTTTTTTAAGATGATCTATATGTATGTGAGCTATTCTCTTGTGCCACAACCAATCTTCATCAGATTTAGATAACAAACAACAAACATTATTTGCAGGAAAAGAATCAAGATCAATCATGTATATATTATTTACCCTTTCACCTTCCAATTTCATGCTATCATCTTCCTTGTGCTCAAGTGTACAAGTATGTGATGTAAAATATACTTGGAATCCTTTATCGCAAAGCTGACTAATATTGAGCAAATTATGTTTCAAACCTTCTATATATAGGAAATTCTTGATGACTATTGTTGATTCACTTCCTATATCTCCAACACCAAGTATTTTACCTTTGTTATTGTCACCATACTTTACATATCCACCATCTTTTAAATTCAGAGACAAATTTTTTGATTTGTCTCCTGTCATATGCTTGGAACATCCACTATCTAGGTACCATGAGTGATTTTTGGATGTCAAGCATACCTGCAAAACAGAATTTAAGTTTTGGTTTTAGGTACCCAATTCAGATTGGGCCCTTGTGGGTTAGTTTCAATTACAGGTTCCTTTGCTCTCCAAATATGTTTCCATCCTTTATTAGCAAGTTTTTTCAATTTACAATTAAAAGCTATATGTCCTTTTTTACAACAAAAATGACATGAAAAAGCTGAGGATGTACTTTGAGTTTGTTTAATGAAAACATCATGCATTTGCCTTGATCTAACAAATTTATTATTCTTTTGAGCCTTTCTATTTGGTCTATAGCCAATTCCAAATTTATTAGTATGAATCTTTTGATCATTCCCATTTGGTCTATAACCAATTCCAGATTTTTCATGATGATTCCTTTGATTTCCAAGAAGAACATTTAGGTTGTTTTTACCACTAGTAAATTTTGCTAAGTCAAACTTTAGTGATTCAACCTTTCTTTCAAGTTCATTAACACTACTGAGTTTATCATGTGCTTCATTTTTCAAGAGTGTATTTGTGTCTTCAAGCAACTTATGTTCTTGCTTAATTTCTTCATACATCATGCACTGTTTTTCTAACATTTTCTTAGTGCTAATTAATTGTTTGACTACCCTAACATGTTCATCATGCAATTCATTAAAAGCATCATGCAATTCTTCATAAGAGGGATTAGAGGTAGTACTTACTTCACTATCTGAATCTGAATCTGAGTGAGTTTTAGCCATTAGACACAAGTTTTCTTCTTCTTCTGAAGATGTAGAAGATTCTTCATCATTGTCATTCCAAGCTATGTAGGCTCTTTTAGTTTTTGCAGATTGTTGATCCTTGCCTTTAGCTTTCACAAACTTGTTTCTATTGTGCAGTTGAAAACATTCAGATTTTATGTGGCCTGTTTTTCCACATTCATAGTAGGTAATCTCTTTGCTATCATTTGTATCATTCTTGCTGAAGCTTTTTGTCCTTGAACTCGATGGTTTCTTTGATTGGTTTCCTTTCTTTTTCAGAAACTTCTTGAACTTTATGACCAGCATTCCGATTTCAGGTTCTTCATCAGTTTCACTATCGGAATCATCAATACATGTTTCTGGTTCAGATTTTGTTTTTTGAGCTTGAACCTTCAGAGATAGTTCCTTTCTTTTTCGATCAGTTTGCTCAGCCTCATTCAACCTGTGCAGCTCAATTTCATGTTCTCTTAGTTTTCCAAAGAGGGTGGCAATGGTCATGCTTCCAAGATCCTTTGATTCAGCTATTGTAGTGACCTTAGGTTGTCATTCTCTTGTCAAGCATCTCATCCCTTTGTTTATCTGTTGCTCATTGTCAATTACTTTACCTAGAGCATTTAGATTGTTAATGACATGTGTGAATCTTGTCTGCAAGTCATTAATTGACTCATCCTTCTTCATATTGAAGAGTTCATATTCATGCATCAGAGTGTTGGTTCTGGCCCTCTTGACATCGTTTGTGCCTTCATGAGTTTCTTGGAGTGTATCCCACATTTCTTTGGCAGTTTTGCAATTTGATACCCTGAAAAACTCATTAGCACTTAAAGCAGAAGTTATTATATTTTTGGCTTTTGCATTATAGCTAACTTTTTTCTTATCATCATCAGACCAATCACATATGGGTTTCAAGATTAATGATTCACCAGTGCCAGCAATTCTAGGCACATATGGACCATTTTCTACTGCATCTATTATATCAAGACTACTTGCCTCTAGAAAAATTAACATTCTTTCTTTCCAATACATGTAAGCAGACCCATTAAATGCAGGGGTCTAGCTAAAGAGACTCCTTTGCCCAGGAATTCAATAGATGTCATTTTCTTTTTGAATAGTCTAAAAGATTAGGCTCTTGATGCCAATTGTTGGTATAATGGCCTCTATCCTTAAGAAGTTTTATACAATATTGTTAACAAGATTATCCAATTTTTCCTAAGTGATAAACTTAATATTAAAACCATCTTGTTGAATATTAATTCCAATTTTAACAGTGATAGATTCAAAAGATTATTCAAGACAGAGATTCAAAAACAAACATTCAAGAACAAACATTCAAGAACACATGCATTAACAATATAAAGAGAAGAAAGAGAGAGAATTGTGCACCAGGGTTTTTATACTGGTTCGACTATCGATTCGATAGTCTACATCCAGTCCTGAAATCAATCACAAATTTCAGCCTTCACTAAAATTGATTTGAGTATGTTTTACAGACTTTCTAGCACCTCACTGCCTATACATCCAACTCAACACCACTTCTACCACGACACCAACCTATCCCTAAGAGCTAATCGCCAAGCTCTAGCAAGATCAAGTTGAGGTTTCTTTTAGATGAACACAAGCATCCTAAAAGATAACCACCTGTTTAACAATACTAGATTTTTTACACACTTTCTTTTACAACAATGTTTCTTTCAAAAAAGAAGAAAAGAACTAAGAACACTTGATTCAATCACAATAGAATTCTCACACTCTAAGTATTTGCTAATGAGTATTTGTGAGTTATAACAATCTTTCTCTCAAGGTGTATTTTTCTAAAAACCAATGAAGCACTTTTAGTTTTCTGTGTTATAAAAAATGTTATGATTGTTATGAAAAATTGTGATTGATTTAGTTTATATAGTTTCAGAAAAACATCAGAAAAATCGATTTCTCAATCGATTTTATTAAAGTGTAATACCAGCTTAATCGATTATCGCGTTTCTTGTTTTTCTTTAATCTTGAAAATAGATGAACTAATAGATTTCCTAATCGATTCTATTAATGCATATATTAGAAACTCATACTCAGTTCATATTAGAATCGATCGAATAATCGATTATACTTGTTTTGTTCAAACAACGAGATCAAAACAATCGATTACCCAGTCGATTCTTTTCTTAACATAATCGATTTGGCAATGGGCTAAATTCTCCTTGTAACTCAACATTTATGTCAATCGATTTGCCAATTGACTTGGCTTGTCCCAGTAACTCAGATATTTAGTTAAAATCGATATGCCAATCGATTATGCAATATGTTTCTGATAAATGACAAACTACTTCTTCATGCAATCAATTACCTAATCGATTAGTAAAAAGCTTGTTACTTAAGAAAATTATAGTAATCAATTTTCCAATCGATTTCTTTAATCACATAACCCAAGTCTGATGGAAAATATTTTAGTAATCGATTTGCCAATCGATTTCGTTAATCACATAACCCAAGTCTGAAGAAAAACATTTTAGTAATCGATTTGCCAATCGATTAACTCATTGAAAGCTTTGTTCTGTGAGTTAGACAATCAATTTACCAATTAATTAACCAATCAATTGTCCAATCGATTCACTTCCTATGTCTCCAACACCAAGTATTTTACCTTTGTTATTGTCACCATACTTTACATATCCACCATCTTTTAATTTCAGAGACAAAATTTTTGATTTGTCTCCTGTCATATGCTTGGAACATCCACTATTTATGTACCATGAGTGATTTTTGGATGTCAAGCATACCTGCAAAACAGAATTTAAGTTTTGGTTTTAGGTACCCAATTCAAATTAGGTCCTTGTGGGTTAGTTTCAATTACAGGTTCCTTTGCTCTCCAAATATGTTTCCATCCTTTGTTAGCAAGTTTTTTCAATTTACAATTAAAAGCATATATATGAAAGTTAGTTAAAAAAAAATAATTTCAAATCAATAACGTAAATTTATCTTTAAAAGAATATACATTAAACTAAAACAAACATCTACATACCTATATGATTCTAAGAATGTTCCTTAATATTAGCATTAAACTAAAACAAATATCTACATACCTATATCAATAATAAGAAGCTCATAATTCTAAGAATGTTCTTTAATATTAGCATTAGTTGAACTTTCTAGGCTTGTTATCGGATTTATAGGACTTCATATTATTTCTCCGAGCAATAACGGTCGGAAAATCGAAACATATTGTGTTGGCCGCTAACATTGGAGGAAAAGATACCTGGATATGTGGCATAAGAGCTACTAGTGTAATTTCATGCTCACAAATCTTTTCAAACTCGAGTTCTTTGCATTTTGGACCTTGACTTTCCCACATGGCCGCTAACATTGGATATGTGGCATAAGAGTTCTTTGCTCCCCACGGAAGGCATTCGGTAAATTTTTCGAAGAAAATTTTCCCATAGCATCATTTGACGTGTGACATTAGAACTTGTTATTGAAACCGACAATAAAAATATACTAAAAATACATTACATTATATGTTAAAGCAAAATTACAAAATTACACAAATATATTATGGTTATCTAACACATGTATATCATAACTACATGTTGGAAATTAAATGGAATTGATGATGGCATTTAATGTTGTGAAATGGAAAAAATGAGAAACCCAGATATGTGGCATAAGAGCTCCTAATGTAATTAATTTCCATTCTCACAAATCTTCTCAAACTCGAGTTTTTTGCATTTTGGATATTGACTTTCCCACATGGCATTGTAGATAGTTATTGTAAGTGTAGTTGCAACAATTACCATAACATGCCACGATTGGAAACAATGAATGGAAAACCAGCCAAAAGATATCCAATGGAAGTACAAGATGGAATATAGCTCCCTTCTAACTCATATGCAATACTCTCACAACCCATTAGAATAGCAGTAGGTCACTTCTCTAGCTTCTTGATCACATTCCATGGAATTAACTGTCCTATGAAAACAAACTCTTAAAAAATGGAACCTACAAGAAGAAATAACAAGTGTACAACATATATCAAACTCTTAAAAAATGGAACCTACAAGAAGAAATAGCAAGTGTACAACATTTATCAAACTCTTCACAAATGGAACCTATATCAAGAAATAACAAGTGTACAACGTATATACACAGCATACTAGCTTAACACAATGGTGTCCCGTATATATATATATATATATAAGGTTTTGTTACTCCAAAGCAAAAGTATACTAAAAATACATGTGTTAATACATGTGTTATATATATATATATATATATATATATATATAGTAAAATTACTCTTTCGGTTCATCTAGAGTTATTAGATAAAAAATATTAAAAGGATCTATCGAACAAAAACTACTCTTAATATTAACAAAGATGCTCCTCACGGAAGGTAAATTTGCTCGAGAAAAGCTTTCCTATAACATCATTTGACATGTAACATTAGAACTTGTTATTGAAACCGACAATAAAAATATACTAAAAATACATTACATTATATGTTAAAGCAAAATTACAAAATTACACAAATATATTATGGGTATATAACACATGTATATCATAACTACATGTTGGAAATTAAATAGAATTGATGATGACATTTAATGTTGTGAATTGGAAAAAAATGAGAAACCCGTATATGTGGCATAAGAGCTCCTAGTGTAATTTCATGCTCACAAATCTTCTCAAACTCGAGTTCTTTGCATTTTGGACATTTACTTTCCCACATGGCGTTGAAGATAGTTATTGTAAGTCTAGTTGCAACAATTACCATAATATGCCACGATTGGAAACAATAAATGGAAAACTAGCCAAAAGATATCCAATGGGAGTACAAGATGGAATATAGCTCCCTTTTAACTCATATGCAATACTTTCACAACCCATTATAATAGCAGCAGGTCACTTCTCTAGCTTCTTGATCATATTCCATGAAATTAATTGTGTCCTATGAAAACAAACTCTTAAAAAATGGAACCTACAAGAAGAAATAACAAGTGTACAACATATATCAAACTCTTCAAAAATGGAACCTACATCAAGAAATAACAAGTGTACAACTTATATACACAGCATATTAGCTTAACACAATTGTGTCCCATATATATATATATATAAGGTTTTGTTACTCCAAATCAAAAGTATTAAAATGTAAGACATAAATTTTTTTAGTAAACCAAACGGTTTCTAATATTTGTACATTTGTATTCTGATAAATTCAAACATATAAAATACCTCAACTTTTTCAAATTTAAAAAATTTCAATGTATTCATGTGTAAATCATAGTAGTAAGAGTACTCTTTTGGTTTATCTGGAGTTATTAGATAAAAAATATTAAAAGGATCTATCGAACAAAAACTGCTCTTAATATTAACAAATATGCTCCTCACAAAAGACATTCGATAAATTTCTTCGAGGAAAGTTTTCCCATAGCATCATTTAACGTGTGACATTAGAACTTGTTATTGAAACCAACAATAAAAATATACTAAAAATATATTACATTATATGTTAAAGCAAAATTACAAAATTACACAAATATATTATGGTTATGTAACACATGTTTATCATAACTACATGTTGGAAATTAAATGGAATTGATTATGGTATTTAATGTTGTGAATTTGAAAAAATGAGAAACCCGGATATGTGGCATAAGAGCTCCTAGTTTAATTTCATGATCACAAATCTTCTCAAACTCGAGTTCTTTGCATTTTGGATATTGACTTTTCCACTTGGCGTTGAAGATAGTTATTGTAAGTCTAATTGCAAAAATTACCATAACATGCCACGATTGGAAACAATGAATGGAAAATCACCCAAAAGATATCCTATGGGAGTACAAGATGGAATATAACTCCTTTTAACTCATATGCAATACTCTCACAAACCATTAGAATAGCCGCAGGCAAACAAACTTTTAAAAAATGGAACCTACAAGTGTACAACGTATAACATATTCTTAAAAAATGGAACCTAGAAGAAGAATTAACAAGTGTATAACATATATCAAACTCTTAAAAAATGGAACCTGCAAGAAGAAATAACAAGTGTACAACATATATCAAACTCTTAAAAAATTGAACCTACATCAAGAAATAACAAGTGTACAACGTATATACAACATACTAGTTTAACACAATTGTGTCCCATAAATTTCAATGTTTTCATGTGTACATCATAGTAGTAAGAGTACTCTTTGGGTTCATTTGGAGTTATTAGATAAAAAATATTAAAAGGATCTATCGAACAAAAACTGCTCTTAATATTAACAAAGATGCTCCTCACAGAAGGCATTCGGTAAATTTCATCGAGGAAAATTTTCCCATAGCATCATTTGACGTGTGATATTAGAACTTGTTATTGAAACCAACAATAAAAATATACTAAAAATACAATACATTATATGTTAAAGCAAAATTACAAAAATTACACAAATATATTATGGTTATATGACAATGTATATCATAACTACATGTTGGAAATTAAATGGAATTGATGATGGCATTTAATGTTGTGAATTGAAAAAATGAGAAACTCGGATATATGGCATAAGAGCTCCTAGTGTAATTTCATGCTCACAAATCTTCTCAAACTCGAGTTCTTTGCATTTTGGACATTCACTTTCCCACATAGTGTTGAAGATAGTTATTGTAAGTTGCAACAATTAACGCAACATGCCACGATTGTAAACCATGAATGGAAACCAGCCAAAAGATATCCAATGGGAGTACAAGATGGAATATAATTCCCTTCTAACTCATATGCAATACTCTCACAACCCATTAGAATAGCAGTAGATCACTTCTATAGCTTCTTGATCATATTCCATGGAATCCCTTCTAACTCATATGCAATACTCTCACAACCCATTAGAATAGCAGCAGATCACTTCTCTAACTTCTTGATCACATTCCATGGAATTAACTCTTAAAAAATGGAACCTACAAGTGTACAACGTATATCAAACTCTTAAAAAATGGAACCTACAAGAAGAAATAACAACTTTACAACATATATCAAACTCTTAAAAAATGTAACCTACAAGAAGAAATAACAAGTGTACAACATATATAACACTCTTAAAAAATGGAACCTATATCAAAAAATATCAAGTATATACAGCATACTAGCTTAACACAATTGTGTCCCATATATATATATATATATATATATATATATATATATATATATATATATATATATATATATATATATAAGGTTTTGTTACTCCAAAGCAAAAGTATCAAAATGGAAAACATAATTTTTTTTACTAAATCAAACGATTTCTAATATTTGTCCATTTGTATTCTGATAAATTCAAAATAAAACGATTTTTAATATTTGTCCATTTGTATTCTGATAAATTCAAACATATAAAATACCTCAACTTTTTCAGATTTAAAAATTTGAATGTTTTCATATGTACATCATAGTAGTAAGAGTACTCTTTCGGTTTATCTAGAGTTATTAGATAAACGTTCATCTGGAGTTATTAGATAAAAAATATTAAAAGGATCTATCGAACAAAAATTACACTTAATATTAACAAAGATGCTCCTCACGGAAGGCATTCAGTAAATTTCTTCGAGGAAAATTTTCCCATAGCATCATTTGACGTGTGACATTAGAACTTGTTATTGAAACCGATAATAAAATATACTAAAAATACATTACATTATATGTTAAAGAAAAATTACAAAATTACACAAATATATTATGGTTATATAACACATGTATATCATAACTACATGTTGGAAATTAAATGGAATTGATGATGGCATTTAATGTTGTGAATTGGAAAAAATGAGAAGTCCCACATAGGAGGGAATAGACTCTTTAATAGCATTTATAAGGTGGGGGAGGTATTGCACTTGGGTTGGGCCCCAAGGGGCACCGCAATTTTGTGAAGGAGGGAGAATGCATGCAAATGGACCACCACACGCGCGCCGCCGCCCGTCCATCTCGGCTCAATAATAATTAAATTATTGAAATATCAAACTATTTCCTTCTACATTGTAGGCTTGTTATCGGATTTGTGGGACTTCACATTGTTTCACATTGTGGCATAAGAGCTCCTAGTGTAATTTCATGCTCACAAATGACTCCCTTCTAACTCATATGCAATACTCTCACAACCCATTAGAATAGCAGCAAGTCTTAAAAAATGTAACCTACAAGAAGAATTAACAAGTCTACAACATATATCAAACTCTTAAAAAATGGAAGAATTAACAAGTCTACAACATATATGAAACTCTTAAAAAATGGAACCTACAAGAAGAAATAATTAAGAAATAACAAGTGTACAACATATATCAAACTCTTAAAAAATAGAACCTACATTAAGAAATAACAAGTGTACAACGTATATCATCATACTAGCTTAACACAATTGTGCCTCATATATATATATATATATATAAGATTTTGTTACTCCAAAGCAAAAGTATCAAAATGGAAGATATAAATTTTTTTAGTAAATCAAAAGATTTCTAATATTTGTCCATTTGTATTCTGATAAATTCAAACATATAAAATACCTCAATTTTTTCAAATTTAAAAAATTTCAATGTCTTCATGTGTACATCATAGAAAACAATACAAGAATTGAAATTACACTTACTCTTTTAAAATTAAAATTCAACGTTTGTTATCCTTATAAAAGAATAAATATTTTAACGCATCTACGTCAAATAAATAAGTTATTAAATTTAAATAATTCACGCTTAATAAATAAATGACCTTTGCATGATAACTAATGCAGTGTAATAAACAACACGCTAACACATAAGCATCATATCCAATTCTTATATTAAAATGAAAGCAATTATCAGACATGTTGGTCTGTCAAGTAAAATATAATACTTTGTATTTAAATCATATGCAATCAATATTTAAATCTAGCATACTTTGTAGTTCTACCCACTAGGTTGACATTTTATCTTTATACAACAACTTTAGTTCTTATTAAAATAATTATCATATTCGCCCAATACATCTATATAATGCATTTATTTAGTTTAATCGAATAACTTAGGAGTTTACCAATAACATACCTATGCCATTACAGGTGTGCATATCTATTCCATACATCCTACGCATGAAACAAAAATTTACTATTTTATTTTATAGTAAAAACTTTATCTTTTTTTATCAAACAACTAAGTCACTTCCACATATCTCTCGGGGACATGACAAACATGCTTTAGACTAATCAAACTAAAATAAGCAATCATTCTAAATACAAATAAAGCAAAAATAAATAATTAATTGAGAATAGCAAAAATAAAGCCTATAAAATAAAGAGAAAGGCCATTACTAACACAACACACCTTTATCAAATAGAAATCGTTACTTTTGATTACACTTATACAAATAAACAAGAATAATTGTTCATTCAAGCAAACATATACAAAGTATTTTTATAAAAAAAATTTGCCCAAACAAATGGTTACTTGTATATAAAAAAATTGCACACCTGGATACAAGATGTATCCACATGTAATTACCAATATAGAATGGAGTAAAAATCTCAATTCAATATTTTAATGAAAACAAACAAAAAATTAATTAAGAATATTAATTATGATTCTAAGTATTTTGGTATTTAACATGTGTGTTTGAGTGTATTAATCAAAGATAGAGTCCAAGTAAAGCAAGAATAAATCAACATGAAAAACAAAATCTAAACAAACAAGAAAAGAGAACATTCTTAACAAAATCTGGAAAACGGAGAATGTCCTCCAATTTCAAGAATGATCAAGTCAGCTTCAAGATCAATCAATCTCCACTAGTTAAAAGAAGTTTTAGCTTCTAAATTTTACATCAATATCATCAGCACTTGGCAAGAAACAAACTGAGATAATCATATTCCAAAAAACTACACAAATCACAAAGAGAGAATATCACGAATTAGCAAGACCAGACAAATTTGAACCTTCTCCAGTAGTGTAACATCAGTATCCGGATTGATAAACATTCTTCAGCCTGCTACACTTGATCTTTAGCAACAAACATTTTTCTCCAGAATGATCAACACCATTCTCAAAGTATGATTGTCCTAGAATGATGCATCAGTCCAGAATGATGCATCAGTCCAGAATGATACGAACATTCTCCAGCTTACTGACCATCATTCTCCAGCTTTATTACATCATTCTCCAACTGTATATCATTATTCTTCAGCCTGTTTTGTGCAAATCAAAACACTATGTTGAACTGATCTCATCAATCATATATCTAAAGATTAAAGGATCGTTAAACAAGATTATGGTTGTCAAAGAATGAAGAAATCCATATCAGTCAAACAGAACTCGAAAGTGTTCAAAGACTTTAACTTTTTTAATCATAAAATGTGGTCTTTGGTCAAATATGATACATGACAGCAGAGCACTTTCAAGGCTCTTTTTGACTGTCATTAAACATCCTAAAGCCTATAAAAGGAAGGTCAAGCTCAAGGAAAAATTAGAGCTTCAAGTACTAAGAAAAATCATTACTCATTTCAATCATACTTGAATTTCTCTCACTCACATACATTGAATAAATTCTGATTTTTCCATTCGATTCTTAGAATCATTCTTGTGTATTTCCATGTCAAAGAATCAGAACTCAAACAAGTGTTGAGCCTTCTCAGATTCTAACAAAACAATCTCATCATTATTGTAAAACTCAAACTATAAGAGTTTAATATAGTTTGGGTAGATTGTAAGAAATCCTATCATGGTTGATAGGTGACTTGATTGAACTACTTTCTGGTGGAAAGGTTTTAACTTTATAACAGATCAAGGTTGATCTGAACTAGGTGTTGTAAAACCAAAAAGGTTATTTGTTTTAAACATTTAGTGGAAAATCTCCTAGTTGGGAGGACTAGACGTAGCCCGAGTTGGATGAACAAAGATATATCCTTGTGTGGTATCTCTTTCCTTATCTATTTACTTTCAGTCTGATTGATTATCAAGTTAAATACATAAACTGAATACTGATTTTAACTAACCAATAACGTTCTCCATTTTCTGTTTTCACAACCAAAATCAATCTTGATTTATTTTCTTAAATTTTTAACAGGAATTTTTAAAAGGGTGAATTTACAATTCAAACCCACCTTTCTTGTAAATTGACATTGCTACTTCAATTGACATTAGAGCTCGATCTCTAAAGTTGAACACCTAACAAGTGTTAAGAGAAAAATATGTAGAAGAAAAATGTCAAAAGATATGTACATTGCTGAAGGAGGGTCGTCATATAGACCACCTTACTTTGATGGCACATACTACTATTTCTGAAAAAGCAAAATGCAGTTGTTCCTGAAATCTCAAGATACAAGAACGTGACGCATCATTACAGATGGAGATTTCATACCAAGAGTCGACCAAAATGAATCAACCCCTATTGAAAAGAAAGAAGCAGATTGGACAACTGAATAAAAATCTAAGGTACTTCAAAACTCAAAAGCTCAATTATTTTTATCTTGTTCTTTAAGTAGGGAAGAAAGAGAAAGAGTTTATGAATGCAAGACTTCTAAAGAAATATGAGACAGATTACAAACTCATCACGAAGGAACAAAACAAGTAAAAGAAACAAGGATTGATATAGGCATAAGAAAGTTTGAACTCTTTGAAATGAATGAAGGAGAAACCATTGATGAGATGTACTCAAAATTCACAACTATTGTAAATGAAATACGCTCCTTAGGGAAATCACACTCAGTACAAGATATAATAAAAAAGATCATGACATGTCTTCCAATAATATGGAGACCAATGGTGACAACCATAAGCTAGGCCAAGAATCTTAACGTATTCGGACTAGAGGAATTGATTGGAACATTTCGAGCACATGAAATGTTTCTACAAGAAGACAAACCAATCAAAAAGGGCAAATCAATAGCTTTGAAAACATCTCAAGACAGTCCATATGAGGACTTAGAAGAAATCGAACAAGAATATGTTGATGAAGCAACAGTTCGTCTTACAAAAAAGATACAGAGAATGTTCAAAATAAGAGATCATATCAAAAAGGGATTTTCAAATCAAAAGGAAAACTTCAAAATGGAGGTAGATAAAAGTCAAATCACATGTTTTAGATGCAATAAATAAGGATATTATAAAACTAAATGTCCTTTGAACTTAGAGCACCAAAAAAGTTCCCTTTCAAGAAAAAATCCATGATGGTGACATGGAATGATTATGACGAATAAGAAAGGAACCTGAAGAAGTCAACTTATATTTAATGACACATACTAAAGATAAGGAGGCAATAAATTATGAACCATGTCTTTTATGTGAACAAATTGAAAAAGATTTTGATAGCTTACTTAATGATTCAAATCTGCTTGTTCAAAAATGTAGCTCTTTAAAGGATCAAGTTTTTTTTTAAAAAAAAAAAAGGAAAAAGAGAAAGTTCAGGTTATGATTGATGAACTAAAAAAATATCATACAGAACATGCAGGAATCTCATTTTAAGGAAAATAATGAATCTAAAAATCAAGAAAGTTCTGCAACAAAAATGGAGAACGTTTCCTTAAAATTGAAAATGAACTTCTTAAAAATAACTTATGGGATCTCAAGTGGGAATATTTGATAAAGTTGGTCTTGATTTTGTTAAAACTCAAAAAACGAAATATATAAAAACTTTTTTGTTTCAAAAAGAAAATAGGATAAATACAAAATCAAATGCTCATATTGTAAGAAACTTGGACATATGAAATTTTCTTGTTACTTTAAGAAAAGAGATGAAAATATTAAAAGTAAAATGTTTTTTAAAAGGGAAGATCGCTCTACAAATAAAGCTGAACCAATTTTGAAAAATCTGCAAAAAGGAGAACGTTCTCCAGGTTGTTCACAAAACAGAAAACGTTTTGCAACAAAAGCATTACTTTCGCCAGAAAGTCTGAAAAAAGGAGAACGATCTGGAACTTCTTCAAAATCAAGATTAAAACTCCTTAAACCCCAGATTTCGAAATCAATTCCAAGATCAACAATTAAATGCTCCTTTTGCTTCAAAAGTGGTCATCAATAATCAACTTACTATTTTAAAAAGAGATCAAATTTTAAAAAATCTTCTAAAAGAAGATATAATAACCATCAAAGACCCAAACAAATATGAGTACCAAAGTCATTACTAATTTGTGATGTAGGAACACCATCCAACTATCAAGTTTCAACGATTCACACCACTCACAATGAAGAGTCTAGCTCTATCAATCATAAAATAGGAAATCAAAGAAGTGTTGCACTCAAGTAAAATTATAATTTCAATCAAGTAAACAAGAGCACTGAAATGCATATCATTCATACAATAACAATTAGCATAAGATTTTATAAAATCAAATATCATGCAGTCTTGATATAAATCAATTCGCGACAATTCTATAAGTTTCTAAATTATCTTTTAGTCCTCATTCAATAGGGTTCGACTGTATGTAGTAAACATCGGATGAAACTCTTGAGATTACGAAATTTCCGTTCATCCCTCATTATATTATACTCATTCCTCTCACCCCTTACCTTGATTAAAGTTCTCGCCGAAAAAGAAAATACCAATCTGATTTGCTTATATGTTGCATCTTCGTCAACCGTCGTCTCTAATAATCCAAAAGTGTCCTCCGTCTTATATGAGAAGCATCTATTGACTTTAAAAAAACAGTACCTTTAGGGCTGTTAACTAAGAAATTCAAAAGTGTCCTCCGTCTTTTGTCCATCCACCCATCACTCATAATAGTACAACTTGTCTTCTTCCAAGTAAGTTTGTGTTCTTCAATGACCTTAGTTGTCTCCTCCACCTTTTGCTTCAAGTACTTTGTTCTGATTTGATGATAGGAAGGTGACTTAAAACCAAGGCCATGTCTTCAAACCATCTCCAACATCCTTATAAATTCATCACTCTTTGCAACATTAAAGGCTATGGAATTATTGTAGAAGAACGAAGCTATTTCTAGACACGCTTCTTCTTTCAAATTCTTCTTAAAAATATTGTTGATGGTGGCTTAAGTATTTACAACATTTCTCTTGAAAAGTTTTGAAGGGCTAGCATTCCTTCCTCTTCTAATAACCTTTTTCCTTTTACATTATCTGTATCATTCCCTTTTGTTTTCTTCAATGATTTATCTTTCAAGGATTTTACAAGTTCAAACATGTGTTTCTTCACATCATCAAGTACAGCATCACATGCAACAGTGTTGAGTTGTGTACCAGCCAAATGATATTTCAGTTTGTACACTCCTCCAATAAATGTTTTTCCATAATAATTGCATTTTATTTTTTTGGTTCCTCCGTCAAAAGATACACCATGTTTCCATGCTATATCAGTTATGCTTCCTAATGTGTTTTTCTGCACTCTAGAAGATGCAGAACCAGAACTGCAAGCAACAAAGTCAGGAATAGATGCAGTTGTAGACATTATTGAGATCGTAAGGCAGCAACATAAATTGCAGATTGCAGCCAAGAAGATTGAGGATAGTTTCAAATATTAGATTGAGAAGTGTTGAAATGAGAAGAATTTATAGAAGAAAAGGGAGGAAATCTGAATGTGAAACATTTAATTAAAGTTTCAGAACAGGAGAACAGTGCTTTAATGGAGGAATACGAACAGAAAACGAAGTGGCCTTCAAATCGTCGTGTTTGCTTCTAGTCCCTTCTCCTCCTCATGCGCGTGCCTTTTCTATATGGGAAACAAGCAGAATACGAAGGCAAAGATGTGCAAAATGGGCCAGATCTAGAGTTTTACAATCGGGTCGGAAACAGGTAAAAACTGTGAAACGGGTCAAAACTGCAAAATGAGCCAAAATAACACCTTTACCCAGCGCGACGGAGAGCGCCGCCCCTACACGTCCATGCGCTTCCTCTGTGCGCCCATGGATCTAGGTCATATCAAGATCTTTCCTTCGCTCTAACACTATTCATGCCGTAGAACGCATAAGATCCTAGGATCCTACACTTTAGATCTAGCTCCTAACAACAATGTGCCTTACAGCATCTTTCTGCAAATAGCCAAATACCAATTACAACAGTTGATCAATTTCGTACCAAAAAAAATCATAAAAAGGGTATTAATAATTTAATATGTCCTCTTCATGATCAAGACTTTAAAAA
This sequence comes from Cicer judaicum, assembly GCA_037974835.1. NCBI lineage: Eukaryota > Viridiplantae > Streptophyta > Magnoliopsida > Fabales > Fabaceae > Cicer > Cicer judaicum. Next base: position 21,843,457 of record JBBPBS010000276.1, on the reverse strand, counting down.
TAGAAACTATATTATTTAGTTAATAAGCATAAAATCTAGACTTCAGCAAAAATTATGCTAAAGCAACAAAGATTATAGGCCGAATAACTTTTCAGCAGCCATATTATACTGCATTTAGCCCCAAATCTCCCTGATACATCACATAAGTCATAAAGGACCCTTTTTCCAACAAATTACAGAAATGTGATTGTACAACAGCATCGTGAATTGGCCAGTGCTTGAGGTAATTGGCAGCAAGTGTAATTACATTACATAAAGAAAAACACATCAGTACAGTCACTATACCAAAACAATCACTCTTAAGTTTCTAACATATTGTATTTTATTATCATACAATAAAAGCTCCTACACATTTCCTTTTGATAAATCATAATTATTCCATCCCTATGTATAACTCATCTTATAAAGCCAAAGGTAAGGGTGATAGGATTGCTAGTCAAGCAAGGTTTCCTATTAGGAAGGTGTATGAGAGAAGGAACCAAACTTAATTTCTAGATTGTTAGTTTTGTTAATTGCTGAGTTGTGCCAACTGTAAATCCTAAATCCTAACTGATTAGTTATGATGGTTAGTACAAATAACAGAAGTTTAGTCTTCAATAGGGAGGCAGTTAGAGAGTTAATTGGTTGGGACTGAATTGCAGGCAATTCAGTTAGCAAATATGTAACTATTACTCTATTCATTTTTGTCAGTTTCAATAATACATTCTTGAGAGAAACCCTTCTTGATTTTCTTTCTTTCATCTTTTCTATTCATTTTTCTTTAGTTTTACATTCCAGTGTTAACGCTAGTATCAAAGCACCGATCTGGTGCCCTGAGTTCACCTTCTTCTGCTATGCATTGCATGAAGAAAAGAAGCATGGTGAGAGATTCGGGTGATTGGGAGCAGGAGTGCGAGGAATGGCGCACACGATTGGAGTTGGCATAAGCGCGCGCCAAACACACGGAGAATCAATTGGCTGCACTCGTGGTCAAGATTGATTCCAAGGGAGGCAGTGGTAGATCCTTGGGTGAACACGTTGAGCGCAACCGGTGGAGGAAGATGGAGATCCCGATTTTCTCAAGCGACGATGTGTACGGTTGGACGCACCGTTTGGAATGATACTTCGAATTGCGAATCATTCCAAAGGAGGATAAGTTGCGTGACACTTTGGTTGCCATGGAGGGTTGAGCACTGAGCTGGTATTACTGGTGGGCTAGGTGCAATCTTCAACCAACTTGGGACGGGTTCAAGCTGGCGGTGGTTTGCAGGCTTCAACCTTCAATGGTACAAAATCCCTTTGAGTTGTTGTTGGCACTCAAACAAACGGGACGGTGGTAGTATTTGTGGAGGAGTTTGATAAATATGTTGGAGCTTTGAATACCATTGATCAAGAATTTGCACGAGGAATTTTCATGAATGGCTTGAAAGAGGAAATTTTGATGTAGCTAAATGTCACTAGAAGGGGGGTTGAATAGGGATTTTGTGGTTTAAAAATAATTTTCAAGTGTTTGGAAAACTATCCTCTTGCAGAGGATGGCAAGTCCAAAGATGAGTTTTTACAAAACCTTCAAATTTAAGCAGAGCTAAAGAGTGAGAGAGAAATATGAGATTGACACACAATTTTATATTGGTTCACCCAATGAAGACTACGTCCAGTCCTCACACTCTTGAGAGATTTCACTAATGTTCAAACAGATCAACCTCTCTTAGAGGATGATTACAACTTGTGTATTCTTAAGCTTCACCAAGTTTAAAATCAAATTTCAAATATTTCTAGGTGTATCTCACGTGGAAATTACAATGTGATATGAGAGTGATTGATTCTAAACACTTTCTCAAAAGATTAACAAAGATCTAATGTAGGATTGTAGAAAGTATGAAGAAAGGATGGATGTTGCTTCTTGAAAGCTTTAAGATCCTTGATCTTTTTAATTCAATATTGTTGTGTATTTGACAAAGAACAGCTTGCTGCCTTTTATAGACGTCTTATATGTTCATTTCATGTGTCAAGCTTTTTATGACCGTTGGAAAATCAATTCAAAAATGCCAAGGTCATTTCTCATATTTATGAAAATGTCATTCAACTCCTTGGAAAGATGCAGTCCATCCTCAAGTACGAGGTTGTAGATTTTCTGGGTACTTGGGGCATGTGTTGTCCTTTTCTCTTTCCTTTCTTTAATGCTTGTAAGACCATGTGGTGTCTTTTTTGTTCTCCTTTCTTCAAGGCCTTGTAAAAGCTTCACATGTGAACTTTTTCTCTTTCCTTCCTTTAATGCTTGTAAGACCATGTGATGTCTTTTTCATTCTCCTTTCTTCAAGGCTTTGTAAAGGCTTCACGTGTGAAGTCCTTTTCTCTTTCCTTTCCTTAAGACATGTGAGCATTTCATTTTTGGCTTGTTTGTTGTTACCTTTTTGACGATTGACTTTATAATATTTTTAATTCACACAAGACTGATCTTATAGGTCTACTTGTAGCCATTTCATATGATATGATGGGTTGCTTTCAAAATTGTTGGGATGCTTTTCAAGATGTTGACTATAGACCCATCCTAGTGTAATCCATCCTCGTACCTTTCTTTTGCCTTCTTACTCTTTTTCTTCAAAAGCTTTTCTTTATTCATTATTTAATAGTGTTTCGCTTTTGTTTAATGAATTAAACAATTCATTCTTTAATGTTGTTCTACCTTTGTTTAATGAATAAAAATAATTCATTTCAGTGATGGTGCAAAACTGCAGATTCATCAACTCGTGAGGCCATCCTCGGTAGTTTCCATACTCAACATTTTCTATTTTCTTGATTTGAACCAGATTTTTTCTTCTTTTTGCCTTAATCATTAATAACTTGTTTTCTTATATGAATACACTCAAAAGCACAGATTAGTCATTAACATTAATCATAATCTTTTAATTAATTTTGTTATCATTAAAACCATTTGAAAGAGATTTTGTCTCAACAATCTCCCCCTTTTTTATGATTACAGAATTCTTTAGATTATGATTTTTGTTATATGTAAGGTAAAAATAATTTGACTCCCCCTCAATCATACAAGTGATAATTTTGAAAAAATGTCCCTCTTAACATTCAAGTTAAAACAATTTTTGAAATATGCAATATTTGAGATTAGTAGAACTTTCATTAACACTAAACATAATTGATTAAATAAGTTCCAGCAACTTAAACAATATAACAAAGGTTCATGAGTTCAACCATAATATCAAAGAGTTAACAAAATACAACCATAAATTACAAAATATAATCCATAATCTGACTCCCCCTGAATTAAATCAGCAGCAAAAAGTAGGAAAATTAAAACAGAGTCACTCAGCGGAAGATGATTCTTCAGATGATGATGGTGACGAGTTTGGGATAAAAGATGACTGGGCCGGTAGCACAAGAGGGCGGTTATTAGCAGCAGCAGACGAACCCAAATGTTTGGTAACCCATTCCAAAATGAATCTAAACTGAGCAATTGTGCTTTGGAAGTGAGAAAATTTAACCAACAATTTCTTTTGGTCTTTCCTAATGGTCTTTAGTAGCTTTAAATGCTTGTTGATCTCAATTCCTGCTGATTTCTTGCTGGTCTTTGAATCATCACGTGCACTTTTGGTGTGCGAACTCTCAGCCTTATCCTTGCAGAAATTATCAAAATGTGGAGCCAAATGAGAATCAAAGGAACTAACATGCCCAGAAACCTTTGGAGGAGATTGGGATTTTTCTTGTAAATTTGGACCAGAATTAGATGGTGCAATATTTGGAGAAATAGGAGAAAAGTTTAGACTTACTTGAGTTGGTAACGAGCATTCTTCCGCAAGCACGTTCCTAGGAGGGCTTTTTGAAGAATGGTGATCATATGATACGTTCAGATCAAAGAATAAGTCTTCACCATTCTTCGCACGTGGTAGAGGATTTTATTCAACTGCATCCTCAACTAAAGGAGCGGCAATATGTGTTGAGGGATTGTTACTGAGTTGTGCAGATTGAGGAAGCGTTGAGCCAGCTGAGTTAAATGAGGGAGAGGGAGTGCGAGGATGAGATGGTGGAGAGGTAGACTTCTGTTTCTTTGAAGTTGTTTGTGAAGCAGATTTCTTCTTCTTTGAGGTGAGGGTTTGTTCAGGCAGATCAATGTGCAGATCAAGAGGTACTTTAAAAAACATAAAGACGTTGGTCAAGATCATCCCATAGGGAGTTGATCGACCCACAACAGCAGCATTCAACATGTAGCTAAAAATGATATTATCCAAATGAAGGAGTGTTCTAGTCAACAGGTGATGAATAATCAGAATATCAAGTTCGATTACCTTTTCAAAACTCCCAGCTCGAGGCACTATTAAGTGAACACAAATGTTGTGAAGAAACCGACACATAGGAGGAAGGTTTGAAGCTACAAGAGGCTTAGGAGGATTTATTAGAATGTTCTGAAGAACAGAAGTTCGAGTGATCATATATTGCGCATACCATGTTTCAGCAAAGCAATGAGCTCTAGCATCTTGTAGGTCAAGGATTTGGCATGAGGTAGTGGGATTTACTTCCCAGTGTACTCCTTTGAGTACAAAGCTGAGACCAGGGCTTCCTTTACAGCCATTACATGCAGCATAGAATGCCTTTACGAGCCGTGGGTATTGTGGTTCATTTATTCAAAAGAAGGAAGTCCATCCTAACTGATCAAATACTTCTTCAACGTTAAAGCCATCGTGTTTCAAATCATCTAAGTCAATGAGCTTGCCATGAACCACAGATTTATTGAGCCATTTTGAGATGTAGTTTGTCTTCGAATCTGGAGAATCAAAAAGACGAACATAAGAAGTTGTGTTTGTAAGATGATGAACGGGATTTGTTGGAAGTAGGTTTACAATGTTCAGTTGATTTAGTTTTTGACATTTTTGGAGTGGAAGGTTTGGAAGATGATTTAGGGATCGATGGAGCCGAGGTTTTTTCTTTTGAATCATCCGAGTCAAAATTCTAGAGGATCTCCTAATCGAAGCAGATGCAATGGGTTTTGAAGAAGAGAGGTTTTTGAATTTTTGAGAAGAAGGTTGAGGAGGTACCCGAGGAGGAGAGACAACAATGTGACTTGTCCCTTGGCCAGCGAAATCAGAGCTTGAATAGTTTTGTGAATTTGTTTCAGGATCAAAAGATGAGATTTTTCGCTTGGTTGTATGTTCGATGAGAGCCATTTTTGCCAAGAGGATTTTCTTTTTTTTGTTTTTGAAAAGGATGGTTTGAGAAAACTGAAATAAAATCTAAAGTGTGTGGTGAAGAAAGAAGAAAGAGAAAGAAAACTGATTAATTGAGAGAGAGAGAGAGAAGGAAGGCTGATTGCATGGGAGAGAAAGAAGGAAATAAAACGGAGAGAGAAGGTAGTAAAAGCGAGAGAGAGAAAATAATAAAAGCGAGAGAAAGAAAAATTGAAAACGTGTGAGAGAGAGAGAGAGAGAGAGAAAAGAAGAAGGTACCGTTGAGATGTGAGGGTTGCGTGAAATGTGATGAAATGGAAAGTATTTAATGTGAAATGGAAAGTATGCAAAGTGTGCCATCCATTTGACCAATGGAAAATAAGGAGCATGTGCATTCTTTGACTGACTTGTCAAGAGAGGATTTCACCAAAAAGTATATTGAGTCTATTGTTGGTTTTCCTATCCTCTGATTTTTAGACTTTATTTGAGCGATGGGATTTGATATTATTTTAAGATTATTTTGACTAACAAAATAAGAAAAAAATTAAAATATTTAAATAACTTTGAAAAAGTTTATGATGGAGAGTTCTTCTAAGATGTATTTGAACCGATCCTCTTGTAGAGGTTTGGTAAAAATATCAGTCAATTGATTTTCAGTGCCAATGAAAATTAATTCTATATCCCACTTTTGAACATCTCTTATAAAATGATGTTTAATTTCAATATGCTTAGATCTTGAATGTTGAATGGGATTTTTAGAAAGATTAATGGCACTTGTATTATCACAGAGGATGGGAATTTTTGCGTACTTTAAAAAGTAATCCTCTAGTTGATTCTTTATCCACAGTAATTGTGAGCAGCATTGACCAGCTGATACATATTCAGCCTCTGTAGTTAAAAAAGCGATAGTACTTTGTTTTTTGCATGACCAACTTATTAGAGATTTATCCAGAAGTTGACAAGCACCACTTGTACTCTTCCTTTCAACTTTATCTCCCGCATAGTCGGCATCACAATAAGCTGTGAAGTCAAGATTTGAACATTTCTTGTACTAAGTTCCCAGATTGATCGTGCCTACAAGATATCTAAAAATCCTTTTTACTACAGTAAGACGAGATTCTTTAGGAGAGGATTGAAATCTTGCACAAAAACCGACTACAAAAACTATGTATGGTCTACTGGCTGTTAAATACAACACGGATCCAATCATCCCTCTATACTCTTTTTCAGATATTGGAGTTCCTTCATCATCTTTGTGGAGTATGGAAGATGGATGCATTGGAGTTCCCGTACTCTTGGCTGAACTCATGTTGTATTTGTTAAGTAGATCTTTGGTGTATTTTTCTTGAGATATAAAGATACCATCCTCTTGTTGTTGAATTTGCAACCCAAGGAAAAATTTTAATTCTCGCATCATACTCATCTCAAACTCACTTTGCATGAGGTTGGAGAAATCTTTGCACATCATTTCATTTGTAGATCCAAATATTATGCCATCGACATATATTTGAACAATCAATAAATCTTTCTCAAGAGTCTTCTTGAAAAGAGTAGTATCAATTTGACCTCTAATAAATCCATTTTCCTTTAGAAAAGAACTTAACCTCTCATACCAAACTCGAGGAGCCTGCTTTAAACCATAAAGAGCTTTTGAGAGTTTGAACACATGATTCGGCCTCTTCTCATCCTCAAATCCAAGAGGTTGACGAACATACACTTCTTCATTTAAGAACCCATTCAAAAAGGAACTTTTGACATCCATTTGAAATAGTTTTATGCCTTTATGAGTAGCACAAGCTAAAAGGATTCTTATTGCTTCAAGTCTTGCAACGGGTGCAAATGTTTCATCATAATCAATTCCTTCTTGTTGATTGTACCATTGTGCCACTAATCTTGCTTTATTTCTAATGACCTCTCCATCCTCATTTAGTTTATTTCTAAATATCCATTTAGTCCCAATAATGGATTTGTCCAGATTATGAGGTACAAGATTCCATACCTTGTTTCTTTCAAACTGTGAGAGTTCTTCCATCATAGCTTTAACCCATGATTTTTCACCAATAGCTTGATCAATCGCTTTGAGTTCAACTTGTAATATCATGGCCATGTTGGTAGTGTTTTCCCTTAGAGAATTTTTGGTTCGAACATCATCTTCAGCATTCCCAATGATGAGATCAGGAGGATGATGTGTGACTATTTTCCATCCTCTTAGTGGTTGCTGAGAGGTTGGGTCAGACTCATCCACTTGGTGAGGATCGGGTACTTGAGAGGATGAATGTTCATCTTCTTCATTTTTATCCATTTTTTATAAACACAAGTCGTCAAACTCATCAAAAACAACATACATGGATTCCTCCACAGTTTGAGTCCTAAGATTATATTCCATAACCTTTTGACGTTGTGGAGTATCCTAGAAAAATACCTTTATCAGATTTTGGATCAAACTTTCTCAAATTTTCTTTATTATTTAGAATGTAGCAATAACACTCAAATATGTGAAAATAAAAAATATTTGGTTTTCTCCCTTTCCATAATTCGTATAGAGTTTTTTTAAAAAATTTCTAATGGATGCACGATTAGAAACATAACAAGCAGTGTTGATGGCTTCGGCCCTAAAAGTATTTTTCAATGTTGGCGTCATTTAAAATAGTTCTAGCCATTTCTTGTAAAGTTCTATTTTTCCTTTCAACAACCTCATTTTGTTAGGGAGTTCTTGGGAAAGAAAAGTTGTGAGAAATACCTTTTTCTTCACAAAGATTTTAAAAGACTCATTTTCAAATTCACCTCTATGGTCACTTTTCACCGAAATAATTTTTTACCCTTTTTCATTTTGAATCTTTTTGCAAAAATGGTGGAATGCCTCAAAGGCTTCATCTTTATATTTTAAAAATAGAACCCAAGTAAAACGAGAGAAATCATCAATAATTACAAAACCATATCTTTTTGCCACTAAGACTTGGAGTTTTGATATGACCAAAAAGGTCAATGTGAATAAGTTCAAGAGGATGATTTGTTGAAACAATAATTTTAGAGTGAAAATTACTTTTAACTTGTTTTCCTTTGACACAAGCTTCACATACTTTGTCTGTTTCAAAATTAATTTTTGAAAGACATTTTACTAATTCTAACTTTGCTAATTTAGAAATAGTGTTTAAGCTTGTGTGACCAGCTCGTTTGTGCTAAATCCATTTATCTTTTTCAATGGAAACAAAACAAGATTCAGTAGGTAAACTTCATATAAATTCTTTTATCTAAAACCAACTATACCCGAGGATGAGTGTTTAACCTCGCATAGAGTAGGCTTAAAAATAACTTCAAAACCTATCACATAATTGACTAATGCTTAGCAAGTTATGTTTTAAGCCATCAACATATTGAACAATTTTAATTTTGGTAGGATTATTCTTACCAATAATACATGTTCCTTTTATTTGAGTTTTATCATTGTTATCAAATGTGACTGATCCTCCATCCTTTATCTCTAATGACATAAAACATTGCTTATCCCCTGTCATATGTCTTGAACAACCATTGTCCAAGTACCAAGGCTTTCTTTTGTTGATCAGAGGATGGACATGTGTTAGAGTTTAAGAGTGACTTAGGTACCCACATGGCATTGGGTCCTTTTTGGTTAGTTTTTCCTCTTGTGAGGATTTTCATTTTGTGATAACAAATAGAATCATGGTGCCCAAATTTACCACAGAATGAATATGCTTTCTTTTTATTGTTAGCTTTATTCTTAGCATGACAGATTTTGAAAGTCTACCCAATTTTTTTACAAAAAGTGTATTTTGGCCTAGCCTCTTGTTTTTTAGGGAAGAAAAAATTTTCATACAATTTTTGTTTTTGAGAACTTTTAAAACCAATACCAGCCTTGTCAAATATTTCAGATTGAGATCCCATTATCTATTGAAATGTTTCAGTAGATTTGACAAAGTTGGAAATGTCATTTTTTTAGTTCTTTAACTTCTATTTCAAAATATCCTTTTTTGTGTCCTCTTCTAGAGGATGAAGTTTGACACTCTTTTTATTTAAAAATGCTTGCTGCTTAGATAATTTCTCATGAGATAACTACAGATCTAAAATGATTTTTTCATATTTCTCATTCTTGGCTTGAAGTTCCTCATTGAAGTTCTTTATTTCATAAAGTTGATTTTTGAGAAAACCATATTTATGAGATAAAGTATTTGAGTCATTTAGAAGATTGTCAAATTCAATTTTTAATTGTTCACAAAAAGGACATAGTTCTGAATTGTTTATCTTTTCAGTTTCTGACTATGCGTTTTCCTTTTTAATGACATCTTCATTCTTCTTGGAAGATGAACTATCTATTTGGTTGGTTTTTAGAGCAATCATTCTTCCCTTTTTGCTTGGTTTGTCTGCCAGCAACAATGGTTCATGAGCTCTTAGAGTTTCAACTAAATCTTTTAATATCATGATGGTCAAGTCTCTTGCTTCTGTAATGGCAGTTACCATTGACCTCCATTCTTTTGGTAAACTTCTTAAAAAAAAATTATCCTTTCTTGAACGGAATATACCTTTCCAAGAGATCTCAAGTTATTTAATATGATTGTTAACCTTGAAAATATTTCATCAATAGTTTCCTCCTCCTTCATTTCGAATAGTTCGAAATCTCTTCCTCCCATGTCAATCATTGCTTCTTTTACGTGACTTGATCCTTCATGATGGATCCTTAGAGTGTCTTAGAGTTCCATAGCGTTTTTGCATTCTTCAACTCTGTCATATTCTTCCCAGCTCAAAGCACACATTAGAAATAAATGTGCTTTAGAGTTTAAGAGTACCTTTGCATTTTCATCTGTCGTCCACTATGCTTGAGGATTCTCATTGGAGGTTGCGTCTGCGTTGTTGGTTCTAATGACGTGATCCCCATTTTCAACCACATACTATATGTTGTTGTCTTGTGATATGAGAAATAGTATCATCTTACCTTTCCAGTGGTAGTAATTTGTGCCATCAAAATAGGGAGGACGGCTGGATGATCCTCCTTTAGGAATATACTTAGCTTTAGACATTTTTCCTTTTGGGTCTTTTTCTCTTACATTGTTAGGTGTATTTTTCTAGAGAACCTTGCTCTGATACCAATTGATGTAGCTAAATATCACTAGAATAAGGGATGAATAGGAATTTTGTTGTTTAAAAATAATTTTCAAGTGTTTGGAAAACTATCCTTTTGCAGAGGATGGCAAGTCCGATGATGGAATTTTACAAAACCTTCAGATTTAAGAAGAGCTAAAGAGTGAGAGAGATTTCAACTCCTTGGAAAGATGCATTCCATCCTCAAGTACGAGGTTGTAGATTTTTTGGGTACTTGGGGCATGTGTTGTCCTTTTCTCTTTCCTTTCTTTAATGCTTGTAAGACCATGTGGTGTCTTTTTCGTTCTCCTTTCTTCAAGGGCATGTAAAAGCTTCACATGTGAACTTTTTCTCTTTCCTTTCTTTAATGCTTGTAAGACCATGTGATGTCTTTTTCATTCTCCTTTCTTCAAGACTTTGTAAAGGCTTCACGTGTGAAGTCCTTTTCTCTTTCCTTTCCTTAAGACATGTGGGCATTTCATTTTTGCCTTGTTTGTTGTTGCCTTTTTAAAGATTGACTTTATAATATTTTTAATTCACACAAAAGTGATCTTATAGGTCTACTTATAGCCTTTACATATGATATAATGGGTTGCTTTCAAAAGTGTTGAAATGCTTTTCAAAATGTCGACTATAGAGTCATCCTAGTGTAATCCTTCCTCGTACCTTTCTTTTGCCTTCTTACTCCTTTTCTTCAAAAGCTTTTCTTTATTCATTCTTTAATAGTGTTTTGCTTTTGTTTAATGAATTAAACAATTCATTCTTAATGTTGTTCTACCTTTGTTTAATGAATAAAAATAATTCATTTCGACGAGGATGCAGAACTGCAGATTCATCAACTCGCGAGGCCATCCTCGGCATTTTTCACATAGGAACCAACACTTTCACATAGTCAACCACTATTTCTACGGCTAGTTCTTACTATAAGATTGTGACTGTTGATACTAAGCCTTGGTTGGATAAGAAAACTGAGGGTGGCACCAGGGGTAGTGATTTCAAACATTTTTCCAGGACTAAGATGAGAGACAAAAGGGAGAAAGGTCTTTGTTTTAGATGTGATGAGCCATATCATAGAGACCATAATGCAAGAATAAACAGTTTCGTATGATTATTTTAGAAGAAGAGGACGAGGAAGAGGACAGTAATGCTGAATTTCATGAGGTAGAAACTTCCAATTCTCTGCAATTGTCTCTCATATGCAAGGAATGGAGATTAGGCAAGACTTTTATTTGTTGTCCCTGCAAGGAATGGACTTAGTGTTGGGTTTGAATTGGATTTCTTGTTTTGGATAGGTCAAAACCAACTTTAGCAAGTTGGAGCTTACCTTGTCTAGATATGGCAAGTTGATTACCTTGGTGGGTGATCCTTCCTTAACTAAGACTAAATTGTCTTATGGAGCCTTCATGCAAATTTTGAGGGAAGAAGGGGAAGGCTTGTTGTTTCAGTACGATTCTGCATAGCAAAAACCAGTAGAGGTTGCAATCATCCCTGAAACTGTTTTAGAGGTTCTTCAACAGTATTCTGAGGTTTTTGAGGAACCTCAAGGTCTTCCACCCCAAAGAAGGTTAGATCATGCAATTCATTTGAAGGAGAAGGCTGAGATACCTAATTTACGACCTTATAAATATCCACACTATAAAAAAAACAGAGATAAAGCGATTGGTTTTAAAAATGCTCAAGGCTGACATTGTAAGACCGAGTGTTAGCCCTTACTCTAGTCTCATCATCTTGGTCAAGAAGAAGTGGGGGTTGGCATTTTTGCATGGATTATAAGACTCTACAAAATTATTATTCCTAACAAATTCTCCATCCCTATCATTGAGAAGTTGCTGGATGAACTTGATGGAGCAACAATATTCACTAAGCTTGATTTAAAATCAGGCTATCCTCAAATTCAGATGAAGGAAGATGATATAGAAAATAAGGCTTTTCGAATTCATGAGGGGTATTATCATCAAATTCGGATGAAGGAAGGTGATATAACAAATGTACTGAATCGTTGCAAGTAACGGTAGTACCGAGTGTCGAACCCAATGATTGTATTTTACTATTTAATTATATTTAATAACTAAAATTGAACAAAAAAATTTCAAATTAATTGAAATAATATTTAAAATTAACAACTGTAGTAAAAATGATCCTTTATAATGAGAAAAATGTCAAAGATGAGTTTCACTTCGAATTCAACCTTGGTGTCTAATTTGATCCTAGTTACTGAATTCCTTTATTGAATTATTACCGAATTCTCTTTATTATTTTTGCCCTAATGTTTTAGTGACATAACCTTTAATTTCAAAATAGCATCTAATTCCTTAGTAGATTTAAGATTAGAGTTAAACATTACTGTACAGGAATCCTCTTTCTAAACTATTGTCTCTGCAGCTAATTTAATTGGTTTCATGACTTGTATCTATCCCTAGATTACAAATTCATGAATTTCTCATCTCAAGCATTCGTAAAGTCCACTTTCGTTTCAAAATACGAATCATATAACATTTTAATGTTGATCAAGCAATAAAAGGCATTAAGCACATAGATGAGAAAAATAATTCAATAAGCTCATTCATATAACTAGAAATTAAATCAGAAAAATAAAAGTTTCATCTTGTTACACTCATCCCTAACAAATAGGGTTTATATACTCATAACAGAAATAAAAATAAATAGAGATTAGAGAATAATTACAAGAAGAATTCATGAATTATTCTTGATAAAACTACACTAATGACGTTAGAAACGGTCGTCTTTGAGTTTCTATGCAAAAGTACAAGTCTCTCCACTTCCCAATAGTCAAAAAGATACCTAAATAGTAAAAAATTGTGTTTTAATGAATCATGTTGCGCGTCGCGCACTCCAGGCACGCCTGAACAATGCTGAAAGGTTGGAAATGCACCTCTGGCGCTCTTCAGGCGCACAACTTCTTTTGGTTGACGTTTTCTGCATTTTTCACCTCTTTAGAGTCTGAATTGAGTTCTGATGTCTTCATAAAAGTTGTAGCTATGGAGCTTAGATTTCATTTGAACTTGGTTTGACTCCAATTGAACATCTACAACTCCATATATGGCTGCAATACTCCACATAGATCATGTTGATTTCTCACCAAAATTCAGCAATGCACTAAAACAAAGTAATAATGCAAAACTCTAAAAAATATCTACTTAATCAAGGAAATAAGAACATAAACATTTCATTAAATAAAAGAAATAAAATCAACAAAATATATCAAATAAATTCTTAAATTAACTAATGAATAAAATATAAATAAGAGTAAAAACAATAAAAAAAGTATACATGTAATGAAGAGTCATCATCAGGATTGTTCAGAACTTTTAAAAGGGTCTCTAGCTTCTTGTTTTGGGAAGGCATGAGGCGAGATATCAAGAAGTTTATTGAAGAGTGTGATGTATGTCAAAGGAACAAGTACTCCACTTTATCTTCGGTTGGACTACTTCAACCGTTGCCTATTCCTTGCCAAGTATAGCAAGATATTTCTATGGATTTTGTTGGTGGCCTTCCACGAGTTCGAGGCAAAGACACAATTTTTGTAGTCATTGATAGACTTACAAAGTATGCTCATTTATTTCCTCTTGGGCATCCATACAATTCTAATAAGATATACTGACTGAGGAGCTTGCCATCAATATTGACTGAGGAGCTTGAATTGGTTGTACAGCCATAAGATATACTGTAGTGGAAGACTGATGTTGAAGGCAATATGGAGGTTTTGGTGAAATGGGCTCATTTGCCATCATGTGATAACTCTTAGGAGCGAGCTTCCAAGGTTTTTATGTCATTTCCCCTTAAGGACAAGGTAGTTCTTTTAGGGAGTATTGATAGGATTGCTAGTCAAGCAATGCTTCCTATTAAGAAGTTGTATGAGAGAAGGAACCAAACTTAATTTCTAAGTTGTTAGTTATGTTAATTGCTGAGTTGTGCCAGCTATAAATCCTAACTGATTAGTTAGGATGGTTAGTATAAATAATAGAAGCTTAGTCTTCAATAGAGAGGCAATTAGAGAGTTAATTAGTTGGGATTGAATTGTAGGACAATTCAATTAGCAAATCTGTAACTACTACTCTATTCATTTTTGTCAGTTTCAATAATATATTCTTGAGAGAAATCCTTCTTGATTTTCTTTCTTTTATCTTTTCTGTTCATTTTTCTTTAGTTTTACATTCCAATTTTAACAAAAAGGGCATTACTTTCACTACATATTCTCTCAGAATCCAAAGGGAAACTACTCTGCATTTATTAAAAACACATTGAAATTAATAAACCAAAACTTCATGACTTGGTTATTTTTAAAATGCTAAGTATATTAAAAATGATGTAACCGAAGCACAAGGAGTGCACACTTTAAGCAACAATAGTACAGAGTCTTAGATCCACAAGTCTCAAACTAGAACTGAGACTAACCCAACACCTTAAAGCATGACAAGCTAAAACAGCCCCTGTTTTCATACTTTAATGGCACAACCACCCATCAATAAAATACTAACATAATAAGTCGACTAAAGACACCTCTATCCACCAATTCTTAATAACCCCACCAACACAGACCAAAATTTGTTATAACTGACATGATAATAGACTAACCAATTGTAACAAAAAGCCTCCTTGTGCATATAACTCCAGCCTCCGAACTTATGCAACCCATGATTGCTGCAATGTTTGACCTGAAGCGACACCAAACCAGCATAAAAACGAGCTCGCCACTTGACGCTACTTGATCAATCACTGCAATAAAAGAACATCAGCACAATGAAAATATGCAAGAATCACCAAGTAAATGCTAAGTATACTTAAAATGCTAAGTATACTTGGTAGCTGATGTAAATATGCAAGAATCACCTATGCTACTTACTAATAATTTTCCAAAAATCTCACACCATCTTTCCACCAATGAACCTCTCATTTCATCCAAATTTTATTATAGGTCTTGCAGTAAAACATTGACATATAATTTGTCCAGCATATCATTTTTTTTCCACTCTATGGCATTTCTCCCATCCACTTAACACCAAACATAGTTCCCTTGTGATTCCATTGAGATTATTTGTACTACCCAAATACCAGTCAAAACAATCCGACAATAATAGATACCCTAATCCCTTAATTCCCATGTTTAAACCAACTAGCCACATAACACAAGAAATATAACTTTGTCATAAGAGGTAAGAGCTAGCATACCTTCAGTCACCTCATATTGCAGTTGCAAAGGGACTAAGGTCATCAAAGCACAACATATCAAATTATCCATCCATGCTTTAAGGCCAAAACTAGCTTTCACATTAAGGCATCATCCGTCATTTATGGGCCACCGAGGCATTCAATCCCTTACAAAAATCATGGAACAACATATATAAACTTGGGGTTATTTAGTTCATATATACCACCCCATCTTAGATAATGAAATAACATTTCATTTCACTTCTCAATTCACAAACCAAACTTGCATTCCTTAGATTATGAATTTTGCTCTACGGTTGAGGCATCCATCCCTTTCAAAATTTAGGAAACAGAGTATATTCTTCAAGTGAGTGAGGTGTTACGATGTCATATATTCCAACCATTTTTTTTAAAACAGAGTCCATCTTGCATACTCATAATCTTGTATACCCTTACAAATTTTGATTTACAAAATTTAAAGTTCTCTTTTTTTAAGCTGAAGATCGAAGATTCTTTTTTATTTAGGCAAGATTGATGATTGTTGAATAATCAAGAATGAAAAAATCGGCATCACAATTATAAACTAGGCAGGGCAAATTTTTTGAAATTAAATTTCCAAAATTGTGCAAAACTCCATCATTGTAACAACATAAATTTATATTTTCTATATTTTGGAACCAAACAGGGTATTGGGACAGAGGTATCAATGTAAATACGTTGGAATGAAAATTTCAAAATTACCACATCAAGCAGAATTCCTTTCAGAGTATTGGTACTGAATAGGGTCTCATAAAGAACTTATTGTGCTCAATTAAGTTATTTTTTCCCAACCAGATGATTGAATGTTTCTTGATTAATCAAGAATGAGAAAATTGGTCTCCTAACAGGTGTGAATTCAAATATTAAAATTCCAAATTTACCATAACTAACAAAAAAGAAGTCTTTGAAAAATTGATGCAAAACAGAGTTCGAACAGAGCAACCAATGCGGGACAAAAACGTTCGGGTCATGGGTCATGCATTCCACAGCCTATTTGAAAAAAGATTTCATCTTGCATTGATTTAGGGTCTTTTAGGGTTTGTATAACCTGTTAAATTTTGATTTACAAAACATGAAGGGTCTCTTTTTATAAGCAGAAGATTGAATGTTCTTGAATAATCAAGAATGAGAAATTGGGTAACCCAATTATAAAACCAGACGGGGCAAAAAAAATTGAAATGAAATACCAAAATCCATTGTCGTAACAAACGTAAAAATTGTCTTTCAAAACCTTGGTACCAAATAGGGTTTTCAGACAGAACATGTTCCCTCAGTTAAGATTTTTTTTTCTCAAGCAGACGATTGAACATTCTTGAATAATCAAGAATGAGAAAAATGAGTTTCCCAACATGTATGAATGCAAATATATTGAAATGAAAATTTTTGAATTACCTTAGCAAGCGGAAAACATTGATGGAAACATAGTCTTGCAACAGAGAACCGAGTGCGGGACAACAACGTTGACACAAGTTCGATCAGAAAACTTATGTTGCGTGTTTCAATATATTCTTGAAGAAAAAGAACCTGCCACTGAAATTGCAACTAACCGACGTGGCATCGTAAACTAAAACTTAATGAGAAAAAGAGTATGTATATGTTGTTTATAAAGCCTATAATGTTGGGCTCAGGTATTTTAGTGGATCGTTGGGTGTAGGCCCACTACCGAGTTATAGTTATTCGACCCTGATACCCTGTAATCCACGTCTGTACTCCTACCTCCATATTTTATATAAACTATCTATTTTACTTCTTTATTTATATTTTGTTTAAAAGAAATTTTTTTACCTCCACTAAATTCAACGAAAATTTTAAGAAAAAATTTCTGGAACTCTTGTGCTTTAAAAATTTTAAATTTGTATACTGGAAAATTTTATAAGTTTATTTTAGTAGAATTTAGAATTTAAACCCTAACATTTGTGTATCGAAAAAATTTTCTCAAATCATCTAATGCAAAGTTCAATTTTAAAAAAATAACATGTGTTTTAAAATAGAAATTTAGTGAGGTAAAAAAAATTTGTTAAAAGATAAAAAAATGACTAAAATAGACAGTGTATAAAATGTGGAATAGGAGTATAAATGCAGTGTACATGGTAAAAAAATTTACCCTTTGTTAACAAATGGTTATACAAAAACAACCAAATTCTTTTATTAAAAAAACAAATGGTTATATAAAAAAAACTAAATTTTTTTCTAATAAAAATAAATAAATAGTTATATCCAAACCAAAAGTTTGATGGTTAAATTCTTAAGAAATTAGTCAAAAAAATATTTTTAAGTAATTTGACGTTCAATTCTTAAAATAATTTTGAGGAAACTAATAAAAAATTTAAGAATATGTTTGGAGATGATTTTTTTAAGTTTATGAGAAACTTAATAAAACAAGTTATTCGTTACTATCAAAAGAACGTGTATTGGTACTAAAAAAAATTTGATCAATAATCTTTTTCTAATTTGTGCATGTGAACATTATTATTATATATATTAAAATTGATTAAATTAAAAGATTTTATTTAGTACATTTATTTCAATAATCAAATAATTGTTCCCATAATTGAAATTAAAATTTTGATTTTAATTAAAATCGTAAAAAAAATGTCATTTCAAAATAGATCAACAAGATAAAAATACAAAATTTGATTATGTTAAATTTAACATATAGTCAAACTTATTCATAGATGACATGTCATTCAACTATTGATAATTTACTTTGATAATATAAGAACATATTAATTTTTGAATGTACTGAATAAATCTCCGTTAAATATTTTTTTAGTTCAATAATATAATTAAAAATTATCAATAATTTTAAAAACTTGATAACAAAATTTTTTTAATTCAAAAACATATTTAAAATTCCTTAAATACCTCAAACACCTCTAAAGTAAAAAAGACTAAATTTAAAATGCACACAAAAATCATTAAAAAAAATAAGCTACCGATGAAAGTAAAAATAGAATAGACTGCTCCAATCCGAACACATGAATTAGCATACCACCTAATTAGCATACCAATTTTTTTAGAAGTTTGTTCAAGTGTAAAAATGTCATATTTTACACCACCTAAAAAGTTATTTTGGCCTAATAATTCATTCATATTGTTGCATTGGCTACCTTTGTGAATGACTATAAGATTTGATCCCTTAGACATCCACAATCCGAGTTGCCTCAAGTATCTTAGCTAACTTTTTAAGAGTTCGGTATTTGGAATACAGAGATACTTCTTTGCTTTTTAAAGCCATGTAAATTCTTTAGTTACCTCTATTTTCCTCCACTGAGATGAATCAACTCTCTTGGGTCTAAACAAGAAAGGTGTATGTTCTCGAGTAACAAACATACATTCTATCATACATTAGCATGATAATGACACCTCTCAAAATTCGATACATAATGAAAACTTCCGACTTTGGCCTAAACTCTAGAATATTGCGACATTAACAAAGTATGTTAATTTAGAAAGGAAGACTATTCATAATAATAACTTACCGGTGAAAAATAATTTAATTAAAAGAGGTGTATTCATTGGTCATTTATGCTCTTGGTGTCCTTAGAGAGAGAAATGTGTTCACCATGTTTTCAAAAGTTGCTCATAGACCCAACATCTTTGGTTTCTCTCCCCATTAGATGTGCGGTTTGATGATATTATCTCTAGTTTTAGAGACTGACTTAAAATATCAATGTGCATCCTCTTCAAAAGTGATTGACACAATCTCTAGTTTTAGAGACTGATTTAAAATATTAATGTGCATCCTCTTCAAAAGTGATTGACACATTTGGTATGCTCGAAATAAACTATGTTTTAAAAGAAAAACTATTGATAAATCCAAGATAATTCATAAAACTTAGAAAACCATTAATTACCACAAACTAATGTTGAATATCCAGGTCATGGTTGATATGAATCAAACTTCTCCCTATCTATCTAGTTGGCTGGTAATCCCGTCCTCATGATTAGTACAAAATTAACATTTATATTATTGGTTTGAATAATAATTTTTGGTGAGTTTTAGTGTCATTATTAGAGATGTTGAGGAAGTTGTCTTAGTTGTTACTTGGAAGATACTAGTCCTACCTAAGTCAAATGTGATTGAGGCACATAGTTTAAATATAGCGCTGCAATTTGCACTTGAAATGAGTTTTAACAATAGTGACAAATTGCACTTGAAATGAGTTTTAACAATAGTGACTAAACAAGATTCTCTTATGTGGTACAAGCAATGAATAACACTACCGTTGACTATTCTTGTTGATTTACGTATTACTAATAGTCGTGATATTAGGTGTACGTGTTGAAAGAATGGCAAATGTTTCTACTTATTTTTAAGCTAAATTTGTTTTATCCTCGGCTCACACTATTTAAATTGAAGATTGTCTTCATGGAAAAGAGAGAAGGGGGAGAGTAATGATGGTTTATGATAGTTGATAATTAATCAAACAATAACTGATAGTTGCTAACTAAACAAATAATAACTGTATTCGATATAAAAGTTTACATGCACAACTTCTCATGTTCTCATCTTATGAGATAATATCTGATCATGGTACACATGGAGTAAAAAATTTAATAGAAATACAACGGTACAATCCACCATCTTCATCTTTTCTTAAAACCATACTTCTTGCGTTCATAGAATAAATCAGTTTTGGCACTCCCTAAATTAACAATTTTGGGGCAACCATCCCTATCTTTCTCCTGCTGAGTGCATTCTTTGCAGTAGTAAGCATCTGAAATTCCTACTCCTCCACATATGACACATCGACCTTGAAATGATCCATAGTTGCATTCATCACAAACCCTGACAAGTGTACATGGACGCACATAAGAATCGCATATCACACACTTCCCATCACATTTCTCACACAATCGTCCAATAGCAATTCCTGGCTGCTTACGGCACATGATCAAATCAGGATGATGTTTGGCCATATTTTCAACAACCTGGTAGATGCTGAATATGCATACAAAACATTAGTGTTGCCTACAATTGAAAGTTGAACAGAATATATTCGCTAAAACACTATAGTTCTATCAAAACTAAACAGAACATAAAATTTTGCAACAAAATAATGGGATAGCTTCATTGCAAAGTGCAAACTTAATAATCTTTACTAGTAAGTATGCAAAGTACAGCCAGAAAGTCTCTTCATCATTTTAGCAACAAAATGATCATGATCTTTCCATAAGAACATGGTTTTGGTAGTAGCTAATAATCATAACAGATAACTGATTATTATTTATAAAACATAAAGAAAAGAAAAACAGAATTTTGAATTTTCCGGTTACTGGGACGCTTAAATATAAAGTGGGACTGCAGGTATTGAATGCCATTCTTTCTTACCAAGTTGCACACATAAGGCTAACCAAAAGTGACAATTTTACCACCCCACAATAGGCTCCAAAATTCGGTTTTATCACTTTTCCTAAGATGAATATCACAAAATCGTGATAGAGAAAGGCTCTATTAATCCTAGCTAGCTCACAAACCTTCAAAAGCTAAGAACATGACTGTAAGCTTTGCCTCATAACAATAACATAGTTAAAGCTATTATTACCTACACGCCATTTACCTTTCTAGTTATCAATAATAACGATAATTTTCCACTCACTTTCTGTTTGACATATACCACAAGGCCACAGGATCATCATATAATAATCTGATACAACAGATTACTACCAACAACTTTCACAGGCTCTACCTCAAAGTATTGATTTTTTTATATTCTCTACCCTTCATGCAGTATTGATTTTGTAGCATGAGCCAAAAAAAATACAACTCATGCTTAAAATATAAATTAATTTCAATGCAGCAAGAATGAATTTGAAGTTGAAACTTCACCCAATAAAAAATAAAAAAATAAAAATTTATAACAATGGTAAAATGAACCAACACATTACTCATCCGTATGAACTCCCCCAAAAATGCCCACAAATTGCAAAAGCCCAGTGGGCCAAGGCCAGAGCATGAACTTTTAGTTAAAAGATTCAGTTTCACTGTTAAATATGTTAGATCCATTTTATGGGCCAGCTCAACGCATTATGCAGCTATGAAACAAAATGCAAAACAATACAGAATCTCAAATATAGTATTTTACCAGCACCCATCATTGAATTATATCCCCTAATTATTTACTCCCAAAAAGGTGGCCATCCCCCTTCAAATTTGATTCAGGACAATCCAACATCTCAAACATTAAAATTAAAAGTGAACAGACTTACTTCACAGCTCTTGCTTTTATCAAATTAACTAGTAAAGAAAACGGTATGCAAATATAAAACATAAGTTTGTGGAGTAACATTCCTAAATATTAGCCACTTGCTTATAGCTATAGAAATAAAAGAGAAAACTTCTATAAGTATTCTTATATTTTATCCTTCTATTTTGCGATGTATTCTTGTAAGTCAAACTTCCATGAGTGAAAAAGTATAGCTATCTAAAAGGTGAAGCTTCAGTAATCATATAATACATTTAGTTAGCTAAATTCATCCCAACATTTTCCCTAAAATGAAGAATTAGCTTAAGTTTTACATTTCTAAAGCTTGTCTGAGTGTGTGTTTATCAATTGAAGCAGCCAATCAAAGAAACCAAAATTAAGCAACCTTAACACAACATAATGCAAATAATTATTCAACTTTTCATTGATGCTTGAGAACGATCTATGTACAACTTTCTTAACTTATAAGTACAAGACTAACAATGATGATGATCGCTGTGTCAAGCTTTCTTTACTTACAACCAGTAAAAAATAACTCTCTATGACAATGAAACTCAAACTTTTTCTTCAAAGCAGTAGTTAGTATCATCAACTATAATTTCAAGCCTTAGAATGGCTGTTCTACTTTTCCTCCATATCTACTACTATCAGCTGCTACAACAGTGATGTGATTCTGATATTATTCTAAACAATTACATTAATTTGTTTCTTTTCTCTTTATCAATTTCCTTCTTCTAGCAAATCTTGCCAACTACAATCAGCACTGCCAACCAAACTATATAGTACTTCAACTTCATATTGAAGGTGTGCCCGGTATAAACCCACACTTGTAATTACATTCAGTCACTTAAATTATTATCAATGTTTACATTTGTGTCCGGTTTCGGTGTTTCATAGCTACCACATACACCTGTTAGTTACTTGATATACATATTACTGATATCCACTGAAACTCATCATTAATTGATGCCATATTATCTGCTTAACCATTTTCAAATTCAATACCATAAAAAGGGTTAACAAAAATATACACCTAAAAATTGATACACCAGAAATGCCACACAACAAAAAATCACGAAACAAAACCTAAAAGAAAGGAAGGTCAATCCCGAACAAAAACCACAAGCAAACGAGAAAAAAAAAATTGAATAAAAATGGCAATTTATACTATTAATCATATGAGAGGAAAAAAGTGAAGTAGAGAAAAGAAAGCTAACCTGTGTTGACTAGCGTAGTGTTAAAGGATGTCGCCTCTGAACTCAGAAGAAGAGTGTTATGGAAACGAGAGAGAGGAAAACATAAAATTTGAGCATCAAAACGAGTTGAGGAATGGAATTTCACAGAATAATCCAGACTCTTACAAGCCCAATACAGACTCTTATAAGCCCAAGCCCAAATTTACAAACATCTTTCTCGAAAGTTATACCTCATACCCTTTCAGTACACTGTTATCTCATATTTTATATAAATTATCTATTTTTTTTTTAAACTATTCTATTCCTTTATTTTTAATTTTTATCAAAAACTTAAAATTTATAGTATCTGAAATACAAATATATTCATTGATTTAAGTTTTTCAAAATACATATTTGTTTCAAAAAGTTTGAGTATATGGTTTTTTATAACATTATTGTATTTTGGAGAATCTAAGCTTTAAAATTTTGGATGCACACCTTTTTTTTACAGTTTTGGTTCACACTTTTTGAAAGGGTGCTCTTTGAAATTCAATTTATTATTCTAACAAACTTTCTTTTAACATAAAATGTGAAATAAAAATAAAAATCGAATTTTCAAAATATTTTTATATTTCAAAAAATCCAAACTTTAAATTTTTAGATATACACTTTTTTTACAGTTTTAGTTTACACTCTTTGAAAATGTGTTATTTTGAAATTCAATTTATTATTCCAACAAACTTTTTTAACTTAAAATGTGGGTATGGATATAACGTTCATCTTTATGCATTTACTTTGTAATGATAGTCCTTGTAAGTAGTATATCGCTCGGTGGATAGTATTATGATTTCAAACTGTGAGATTATACTAAAATGTCTTTTTTAAATATTTAAAGATCAAAATTATATGTTTCGTTTTATATATATATATATATATATATATTATAAGTTGGTTAAAAATTTGTTTCATCTAATCGACGGATCGCAAAGTGTCGTGAGACTTAGTGGAGAAGGGAATGTATCCCAATTGTGACCTAAGTGCAATAATGGATAATTTTCTTCCTTTGAGAAAGAAAAAAAGAGTTGAAATTCAATAGAGAAGACACATGTGTTACTAGTTCTATGTTAGTCAACGAAATTCTAATAGAGGAATTTTGAATTGTAAAAGAACTTATACAAGGTAGTTCGTTATGGTCATTTTTGCTTCTAATTGCTCTAGTAGGTTTGAATTCTATGATGTGTTTCACACTGAATAACGGTGTCTCGTTTATAGGCTTTCAAGTTCGTTTATAGGCTTTCAAGTTGGCAATTTACTTGAGTTTCAGGTGTCTCGCAGTTTGAATATGACCATCTTATCTTAAAGGAAAGACTTTAGCGAATATTCCAATTATCGAAGTCATTTTATTGTTATTAGAATTGGTGTTGGGTCTATAAGTGAATTTGCATAAGAGATTATTGGTCGATGTGAACGTAAGCAACTATTGGTTAGATGTGGTTGGACACATTCTTAATTGTAGGCAAGTTCCTATTGTGTTCAAGTATCTTGATTTACTGACCAAAGGTAATCCTATGTGTTTATCTTTTAAGTCCCCTTTGACTGAGAATGTAAAGAGGAGATTCTCGAGGTGGAAGGGTCACTCTTTATCAAATGGTGGTTGTTATATATTGCTCAAAGTTGTCTTATTTACCTTACATGTTTATCTCCTTTCTTTTTTCAAGGTCTCCTTATACATCACTTCTCAAATTAAATTTCTTTTTAATTTTTTTTAATGGTGGTGATGAATATCAAAAAATTAACTAGGTTAAATAGGACAAGGTGTCTTATGAGAGAGAAAGAGTAACAGAGTTTGGTGTAAGGAGGTCGAGTGAGTTTAATTGTGCTCTTTTAGGTAAATGGTATTGGAGGTTAATGGTGGATTAGAAAGAATTGTGATTTAAAGTGTTGGATTCCAAGCATGGGCTTAGTCAGGTTGTGAAGGTTGGTATGGGGAATTAAAGAATCTTTATGGTCAAAGGACATCATGCATATTCAAGAGGGTGTGAAGATTGGTAATGTAGGTTGGTTCATAAATAAATTTAGTTAGAATGGTGAGTAATGGAGGTGAAACTTCAATTTTGGGGTGATCCTTGGTTGGGAGAAGGGGTGTTAAATGATTAGTTTAGTAGGTTGTATAGGGTGGCTAGCGACAAACATATATTTGGTGTTGATATGGCCTAAGGTGGGTGGGGGTTGGAGGAGAAGGATGATGTGGATAAGAAGACTTTTTGTTTAGGAAGAGGAATATTTAAAGGAGTGTTTTACCTGTTAGCTTATATTTCTTTCCAGGATCACGTGTTAGACCAAATGGTTCTGACGAGCATACAACAATGATAAATATTCCATTTCAAGTGTATACATTTTAAGCTTTTTGTAAAGATGTGGTTTGAAACTTTGATATAGTTGGGCTTTTCTATTGCACTTTCAAATTATGTTTTCGATTATGTTCAACAATTTTGTGATTTACACTCGTTCACTAAAAGCAATCGAGAAAAATTTCACTAAATATGGTTGTCTTGTATGTGGTCGATGTGGAAGGCTCTAGATAAACTAGGTGAGGTTCCTCTTTGATATCTCTCAACCTAAAGGTTTATTCAAATTGTTTCGTTAGAATTAGCCTTAGAGGTCAATAATGTTTCCTTCTTATTATTAGTATCATGATACATATTATTATTTATATAATAATATGAGATATTTTAATTTATTATGTAGATTTATTTAACGCATAATAAAGTTATTAGAATAATTAGTTTGTTTTATGGAACATTAAGTGTGATTTAATCTGTAGACTCAATTGAGAAAAATGATACTATTCTTAAATTATTTATAGTCAAATTTTACTAATTATCTCACAAGTCATTGATATTCTTAAACTACTATTTTA
Source organism: Cicer judaicum (assembly GCA_037974835.1). Classification (NCBI taxonomy): domain Eukaryota; kingdom Viridiplantae; phylum Streptophyta; class Magnoliopsida; order Fabales; family Fabaceae; genus Cicer; species Cicer judaicum. Next base: position 21,817,695 of record JBBPBS010000276.1, on the reverse strand, counting down.
AATTTGTATGCACATACTTTTTTGATAAATTATTTCATAAACATGTAGTTACTTATTTTATTTAATATTATTTTATATATTATACATTCAAATCTCCTTTTTCTATAAATTATTATTTTATTATGTTAATTTTAATAAAAATAATTTTTAACTTTTTATTGTATATATGTTAGCATAAAGGGTTCGGTAGAGAAGTACAATTCCTATCGGAGATATAGATAATAACTCAGATTTCAAACCAACATAAAATAAAAGTGAGGGTTGGTTTCTCCAATTAGTCCGGGAAAAAACCTGCCCCGACCCGCTGCATTGCTATACTTTTCAATAAATTTCATATCATCTAAAATATTGTCAATCTATTAAAAGTATTTTTTTTAAAAAAAAAAAGCTTTGTAGAGTAAAAAAAATCAACAAATTAATCTTTATTAAAGAAAAATAAAATAAACTTTATTAAAGAAAAAAAAAGTAACGCTTGTGTCGTTTTTGAAAAAGTCAAATAATATTATGAATTCAGTTAATCCTACAAAAGACGTGCTAGAAAAAGTAAAGTCTCTCAATACAACTTAAACGAGTTTTAAAAATAAAAATTTCCAAAAATTACATTAAAATCACTTTAGGTGTCATAGGACCACACATCGAACATAAAGACGAAACCACAAAAGGCCGAGATACACAATGGGGTTATTCCACCACTGATTTACCCTTAGTTAAATAACTTGCTTCTAACATGAAACCACCACCAAATTGGATTTTGATTTGGTCACAAAGATAATCAAGTGAAATATCCTTATTGTTGAACATGTTAAGAAACTAAGAGCTATATTTTATAATAATTTTAAAATCATTCTCAAGAGAAAAAAATTATCCATTATTATAGATCACTCACGCACAATATTTCACATAAGGTTTATTTGTTTACCTTTAAAAGTGTTGAAGAGAATAAATCACCAAGATCAGGATATGGTAGTGTATGTACTCAATCTACATGAAAGGTTGCCTTAGAATGACGACCATAGTAAGAATAATTCTAGGGTTAGGTTTAGAGGAGACACACACACACACACATATATATATATATATATATATAAAAGAGTATGAAGTCAAGATGCAAATACGAGAAGTGTGGTTGAATTGTGTTTGTCTAATTTGATAACTTTTTCATTATTTGATTATACTGGTTAAGACTTGAGGATTTACTTGGAGTAGAAGTAATAACAAAACTAAGAAGTGCATGACTAAAGTGACACAACTAATTCACCATTAAGAACATCTTCAACGGTGAACTTAATATTGATTCATTAAATAGCGTCCATTGTGTTACATCATCTTGAAGCAACTCATTCGTTTTTTACTCTGATGATTTAACTCTTAAGAACCATATTATATCCCACAATTTTAATTTATAGATTCAAATTTTATTTATATTTAATATTATTACAACTTATAATATTATTTTAAATATTTTAATTAATATTATTATACATGATTTTAATTTTAATTTAACATAAAATTAAACTTAAATTTTTTTAACATTCTACTGAGAATTTTGAATAAATTGCAATCAAGACTCTTGAAGATTATATTGATTCAAATTCATTTGCCATGAACAATTTTTGTTTGAAACAAATAAGATAAAAAAAATAAGTAAAAAACGTATTGTTAATAGAAGTTTAACGAAAAAAATTTGTGTAACAAAAATTGTGAAAGAAAAATTAAGAGTAGGAAAAATAAATTGTTTCAATTAATAAGAAAATATATTTTATATACAAATCAACAGTAAAAAAAACCTAACGATCATAAATTAAAAATAAATAAAAAACTAACGGTCATAAATTAATAAAAAAAGGTAACATTCATAAATTTATTATTATTAAATTGTAAAAGTATTGTTCCTTCGTGACGTACTCGTTATGTCAGCTTGACACAACTCCAATAGTGAACTCGCCAAAAACTATGTAACTCCACGCTGGCGGATGAAGATATTTGGCAACTATTGGAGATGCTCTAACTTGAGTACATCCAGTTCCTTCACTCAAAAGGATTTAATCCATTAATTCAACAACTTGAATTACAAAGCACCTGATCCTCCAAGTCAATCTTCACAAACAGATAACTCCAAACTTTTGAGGAGCACACACACCTTGACTATATCAGACAAGTCTTCTCTACACAATGTGACAATCCTGAATCATTAAGGGTACACTAATACCACTAACGAGTTTGACTACAAAGCTTTGGAAACTTGAGTAATTGCTTCTAACAAGCTAATTATAATAATGACTATCACACAATAAGAAAAATACTTAGAAAATATTTTTCATTTAACCAAGTGTTTCTCTCTTTGAATTCTAAGATGAATATAGAATTTTGAGCTTGAGTTCTTATACTCTTTTTTTATTTTGCGATGATCTTCTTCTTTAGCCTTGAGTATCTATTTATATATAAAATTAAGGCTTCAATGTAGTCCTTGTTTAATTTTGACTTGTATCTTCATTCTTAGCATGATCAACAATAATCTTATTCAAAAATAATTAAGAACAAGATGTGTTTTAATAATATGTATTTTTTAGTCAATTCTTTATTTCGGAATCCAATCTGAGCAGTTCTTCAAGATTGATTATGTTCCCATTTTGTTCAAATGGATTTTTTAAATTCTTCATATGGATATTGTTCATATTTTGTTAAGATTATTGTCGCAAATTGTTCATATGAAACTTCATTCCTATTGATTTCCTTGATTTGAGCAGGAACATAGTGTTGGACCGGTTCTTAAACTTTTACAAGTAGGAATATGACTAATTCCATCACAATATTTTGTCCTTTGTCAAAATCTGAATTTTATATTTGCATATAATAAATGTATCTTTTTGCGAGTGTTTCTTCTTGTATACGATTCTTGATCATATCTTCTTATAAATAATTCATATCTTATCATGATAAATCTTGATCAAATCTTCTTGTAAATAATTTATACCTTCTTGTCGATAAATCTTGATCAAATCTTCTTGTAAGTATTTCATATCTTCTTGTGGTAAATATTGATTAAGTCTTCTTGTAAATAATTAATATCTTCTTGAGATAAATCTTGATCAAATATTCTTGCAAATAATTCATATCTTGTAGATAAATCTGGATTAAATCTTCTTCAAATCTTGACCATATCTTATTTTCATCTTGGTCAAATATCTTCTTCAATTATAAATCTGAATCAAATCTTATTTTAGATTGTCTTCAAAAACACAAATCTTCTTTCATACTCTGTGAAGTCAAATATATTATTCTCATAAAATACTTGTGTTAACATTAACACTCTAAGTATAAAACCAACTTGGTTCCAACATGAAGTTTTACTTCATGGTGCTTCTCTCCTTGTAGAAGCTTATGATGGTTTTGAGTTTAAGAGTATTAGTACGCATTGCATTGTTAGTGACTATGATGCAACTAAGAGGCATTGTGAAAAATGGCTTGGTAAGCAAAAAATCTCTAGCATTTCTCAATTAATTTGTTGTGCTGGAACAGTAGAGGCACGTTATGTAGAAGTTTTATAGGACTAATGGGAGATTTTTGTAAGGAATATAACATAAATTTTGGTTGTAATATGGAGACTCATTTGAGTGGGGAAAAAGCAACAACAAAAATTGTTGATCACTCTGGATTTACGAATTCTTTTATTATTGAGATTGAAGGTCAATCTATTGGTATTTGGTGTATGTGGAATGATCCTTGTAAAGTGCAAATTATTGATTATTCTAAACAAAATATTCATCTTAGAGTGGCTCAATGAACCACTAACCTCGGATCCTTACTTTTGTCTATGTTAGTCCTTATTTCAGAAAAAGAAGTGATATTGATATCCCATGGGCAGTTGTGTGTGATTTAAATACAATCATGGCTTAAATGAGCGTCTTGGGGTGTTGGATCTCATCCTTTTAGAAGTATAAATTCTTTCATAGAAATAGTGCATGTTTTTTATTTGATATATATTTACTTACAAGGTAATCATTTTACTTGAAGTAAAGGGAACTTGTAGGATAGATTGGATAAAATTATTATTAATATGCAGTGGCGTCTAGCTTTTCTAGAGGGAATAATTTTTCATCTACCACGCTACAAATCTATTCATAGGGTTATCTTGGCTTGTTTGGATCGACTACAGCCCCCAAAAGGCATAGAAAACCCTTTAGGTTTATGGCTTCATGGATTGTTCATGATGATTTTCCTATGTTGATGATGCAAGCTTGGAACCCTCACAACAACTTCTTTGATCAACTTCCCTCATTCAAGCAACCTTTGGAGGTTTTGAACAAAAATGTTTGAAATATATTTAAACATAAACATACCATTCTTTTCCACTTAGAGCAGGTTAGTAATAAAATTAACTACTACCACAATGAGTTCTTTGTGTTGGAGCAACAACGTCTTTGGAAGGAGTATGTGCAAATTCTACATAAAAAAGAAATTATATAATTTCAAAAGTATTGTGCCAAGTGGCTTACTCACGGAGATAGAAATGCAAAGCATTTCCATGGATTCATAATGGTTCGTAGAAAGACAAACTCATTTACTAGACGATTTAGGGTATTGGGTGAGTGATGCAACTAATCTTCAGTTCCTAGCTACAAATTATTATAAAGATCTTTTCTCAATAGTTGGTCAAAGTGTAGACTTCATCCTTCTAAATTTTTCCATCTTTAAGAAAGGATGAGCTTGCTACTCTGGAAACGTGATTTACTACAAGGAAATCACTCAAACACTACATAACATAGGCTCCTTTAAAGCTTTTGGTATAAATGGTTTCCATGCTACCTTTTACCAATCACAATGGGCTATAGTTGGAGAGTCGTTTGTGCATATGGTCAAAGAGATATTTGTAGACCATACTCAAGTGGAGGTAGTTAATGAGAGGTGGATAAATCTTATTCCGAAAGAGGAATCAATGGTGAATATGAAGAAATTTCATCCCATTAGTTTGTGCAACTTCACCTATAAGACGACCAAAATTTTGGCCCAACACCTCTATTGTGATATTGAAACTTTGGTGGATCCTTATCAAAGCATTTTTTGTTCTTAATCGACAAACTCGTGAAAATTTAATTGTTGTGTATAAAGTGTTACACTCCATGTTGAGCAAGTGAAGCTCTAAAGGTTGGATGACGATTAAAATTGGCTTGCAGAAAACTTATGATCGACTATGATAGGACTTTGTGAAGGATATTCTTGTCAATATTGAGTTGTCTGAAAACTTTGTGTCCTTTTTTGGCAATGTATTACTACTTTTAGAATGTGGGTACTGTGTAATACATAAGCCTTGGATGAGTTTTTGCCATTGCAGGGTATTCACTAGGGAGATCATTTTCCTTTTTATGTGTTTGTCCTTTGCTTGGAGAGACTTATCCATCTAGTTAATGCGGCAGGGGTCATAAGATTTGGAGACTATTCAACTTGCAAAGGGATATCCTAAACTAACACATTTAACTTTTGCTAATGATATTCTTTTATTTGCAGAAGCTAATTGTACGCCCCGTAATTGTCTAAACTCTAATTTCTACCAATTTGTTGTATTTTGTAGTGAACGCGCTGCTTAGACTACGAGTCCAATTTTTATTTTATAAAATTAAGTACCAAAAGTATATTTTCTAGAGCAAAATATTTTTATTTTCCTTGTGTGTAAAAATAGTAGAAGTCGCAAACAAAATCTTTTCACCCTAGTTTTAAAGGTGGTTAGGGTTAGTAATATGTTTTAAAAATAATATTTCAGAGACCGGATTAAAATTATTCTTTAGATAATAATTTAATTAAATTACAAATAATTTATCATCCACAAAAATTTTAAGATATTGCACAATACTGATAGATTCATCTTTCATTTGAGTTGTGATGAGACTATATATCTTTAGAAAGGTTTGGGAAGGGGGGCATGATTACACTAATTCTATGTCAAATTAATGATGGTTTTTTTTTTGTGGCTAAATTACATTCGTGGTCCCTTAACTTAATTTCAGGTAACGTTTTAGTCCTTTATCTTTTTTTTTCCAAGTTGATCATTTATTTAATTTTAAGTAACAATTTGATATTTTATGTTTTAAAATATCAACAATGTTGTCCCTTTTTTTTTACAAAAATTCAAAAAAAATCATCAAATTTTTTAAACAAAACTCATAAAATTCATTATCATCTTCAATAAAATACAAATTTAATCAAATTCATAACTTAAATCTTGAAATAAACTCATATTTTCATTCTTTATTTGATGTTGTTGGAGATGAAAATATGCGTGTATTTGAATATTTGAGTTATGAATTTGATAAAATTTGTATTAGATTGAAGATGATTATCAATTTTATGGGTTTTGGTTGAAAAATTTGATGATGTTTTTGAATTTTTGTATAAAAAATGATAACATTGTTGAAATTTTAAAACATAAAATATCAAATTGTCACTTAAAACTACAATAAAGGACCAACTCGGAAAAAAAAAAGATAAAGGATTAAAACGTTATTTGAAATTAAGTTAAGGGATCACTGATATAATTTAACCTTTTTTTTTTTATAGCAAACTATACTAGTTAGTAGAGTATCTAACACTTATATTTTTAGGCATGATTTAGAGGAAATAAAAGGAGGAAACCCCCTTTTGTTTGTTCCAACTGAAACACACCGACACTACTCACCATTCTTTTTTCTTCTCATATGTTTCCTCCCTCTCCCTATTGCTCTCTTTTTTCTTTTGTTTTTCTTTTCAAAATGTTGGTAGTAGAGAAACATAAACACAAAGCTTCAATTTTTGAAAGATTTAAGTTGAATATCAAGAAAATATGTAAATTAAAGATGGTTGTCCTTACTCTTGTGGTGTTTTTGATCGTTAGTTAAGATAAGAAAATTTGTCTTTCACTTACTATCTTTTTGGGTTGAAATGGATAGTATGGAAAGGGGTTAACTCTTTGAACTTTTCTAACTCAAATATCTTTATTTAGTGTTAATGATGTTAGATTTTAAAGGATCTAAACTTTCTCCCTCTTTTCCCTTTTGCCATGTTGTAGTGTTGTTGGTGTGACTGGGGTTTCAAATTTTCTACTTCAAATCTTTTTTATTTTTGAAGGTGTTGATAAGGTTGAAAAAGAGAAAAAACTTCCCCTAATTATTAGATGAAAATTTTGGTCTTGTGTGTGTAAAGGGAGGGTTATGTTTTGAATTTATTTTCTTTTGTTATTAATGAAGATAAAGATATTACTATTGTTAATATTGTTATTATTTTTGTTATGATGTGCAAATTTTTTTTACATTGAAAGAAAAATATTTTAAATACTATTTTATTGATTAATATCATGCCATAATTGTTAATTTATTTTGGTGACCCATTACATTATTGTAGAATTTGGATTCTACCCTCAAACGATACCAGACTTCATTCTACCGATAGTTACCCTGACAATGAAAACATCATTAGACTTCACTAATCGGAACTCGACGATTGTTTGGATATGCGACTCTATCTCAAGCGGGGCTACATAAACGGGGACAATAGTGATGACTTGTAAGAGAGTTGGGGAATTATTTTGCGTATGACTCATACACGAGAGGATCAACCACCCTATACCTTCAAAATTGGTACTAGAGGCGACTTGAGCATGGGGGGATGCAGAGGATGCTTCACCTATAGGTGAGACAGAGGCTATTGGGGGTGTGTTGACTCCGACCGTAGGAGTAGGGGGCAAGGTGTTTGAACTGAGAACTGATGAGAAGGGTAAGAGATTGATGCTGATTGAGAGGACATTGCAAGAGCGTCTAGGCTCGTCGGGGACCAAGGCTTTGTTGATAGACCATAAGTGTAACACCCCGGCCATTCTCGTTACCGGTTGTGCTACCTCACGATCTTCTCACTCCCTTAACAACTCAGTTGGAAATAGCGAGTTTTTGCCTTCCGTGGGATTCGAGCCCGGTACCTTGGGGGATAAGTACCATCTCCACATAGTCCCATTACTAATTGAGCTTTGTAACACCCCGGCCATTCCCGTTACCGGCTGTGCTACCTCACGATCTTCTCGCCCACCCTAACCACTCAGTTAGAAATAGCGAGTTTTTGCCTTCTATGGGATTCGAGCCCGGTACCTGAGGGATAAGTATCGCCTCCACACAGTCCCACTACCAACTGAGTGGTTAGGGGGGCGAGAAGATCGTGAGGTAGCACAGCCGATAACGGGAATGGTCGAGGTGTTACAATAAGTACCTTGGTTGGTATCACCCCAAGCCGAGTTAAAGTTTGATTTTCTGGTGAATGATCTGCATCCAATTGTATTTGAGGTAGAGAGTTGTTTCAAGATTCCAACGCCACCAAAGTCACTAATCATGTGGGTGGACCTGACCTATGAGGAGATTGATCTCTCTATAGCCTATGAAGAGGGGAAGATACTTCGAGGAGTGACAAGGCTTCAGAGCAGATTTGTGTGGTATATAGAGGTCACCCTTGTTACTATAGTTGTTAATGGATGATCATATTAGGATTTTTTGTTGTATAGAGTCTTAGTTCCTCTCTTTTGCTGATAGTACTTATCTGGTTTTGGGATGATGGTATATCTGACATACCTTGATAGTTGACTTGTGTTGGTAGGTCCATGTTCCATTTTTTTACGCGACCATGGGGAGTAGGGGTGTTCAAAAAAAGCAAAAACTGAACCAAACTGCTGAACCGAACTGGTTTTGAACTGAACTGGTTTAAGAACCGAACTGTTTTCGAACTGATTTTGTAAAACTAGAACTAAACCGGTTTTCAGTTTGAAAAAACTGAACCGAACTGAACTAGTTTTTATTTAAAAAAACTTGAACCGAATTAATTTTTTTAGAAGTAATTAGGGGTAATTATGTAAATTTTTGCCTATATGAACAAAAAAACTAAGTTAAACTAGTTTGATTCAGTTCAAAATAATAAACCGGTGCACCACTTTTATAAACCAGATCGGTTTGGTTTTTTGAACTGAAAACCAGTTCGGTTCGGTTTTTCTAAACTGAAAACCAGTTTGGTTCAATTTTCAAACGGTTCTAGTTCAAAACTGAACTTTGTCCACCCCTAATGGGGAGATAGCATTCTTGGAGCAATGTTTCTATGTAGATGTCTGCTAAGAATATCTCAGGGGTATGAGCAATGTTGTGATAGTCTCATAGCTCCAATGTATTTTTGGGTTGTATATTTTAGATTAGTGTCTCAAAACTATCTTTGCTTGCTTGTTGATATGATATATTTATTTACGATCTTTGTTGTTTTGTGTTATGGTGAATTATTTAATCGAGATGTTTTTTTTTTTAAATGTCTCGTACTTTTAAAAATTGGGGTGTTACACTAACCCCAACCAAATGTTGCTCATAGTGGATATTATTGATTTTCTTTTTGTTGCATGTCTTCTGGTCAAAAACTTATCAAGGAGAAAACGAGAATATACTTCTCTAAAAATATTCTTTCAAAATATGAAGCAGTAAATTTGTGAGGTTTTTCAATTTCAAATGACTGATGATCTTGAGAAATACATGGGAGTTCCACTCTTTCATAATAGAGCTAGTAGAAACTTTTTTCAATTTATTCTAGATAAGGTTGACCACCATCTCTACGGGTGGAAGGCGCGAAATTTGTCTTTTTCAGGTAGGCTCGCTCTAACAAAGTCAACTATCTATGTACTTTTGAGCTATATGATGCAATATGTTCATTTTCCTAGATCTATTTGTGATATGGATGATAAGACGTGTAGAAACTTTTTGTGGGAAGATTATGAAAATAACAAGGTCCACTTAGTTTCTTAGGATGAGGTGTATATTCCTAAATGCTTTGGTGGTCTTGGGCTTATGCATGTGATATTAACAATACTTCCTTCGTCTAGGCAGAATGAGACATTTGTTCAAACTCCGAAGCTCATCGGGCTAAAGTCATCTGTAATAAGTATAATTGTGACTCAACTAGTATACCTTAGGTTTATATGGTTAAGTCAGGATCAAATTTTTGGAGAAGGTTATATGCTAATTGTGAAATTATGATCGATAACCTTGGTCGAATGATTGGTAATATGATTTTAAAATTACAAAACTTTAATTAAAAAAAAAAATTAAAAACACAAAAAATAATATTCTTTTTTTGTTAGTTGTCAATCTTTATCTCCAAATTCAAACTTATAACCCATAAATTTGAATATTTGAACAAAACCCCTCTTTTAATATAACAACAATATTTAATTAGATTTCTCAAAAAATAAAAGACGAATGACATCTACATAAATCTAACAATCAAAGAATGAATGAAGATGATAGAAAGAAATGTTAGATCAACTAAATAAAAACACTTTTTAATTTAACCAAAAATAATCTTTTTAGTTAAATGATAAATGAATTATTATTAATATTTAAATAATTAAAAAATATTTCATCAATAATATTTATACAATCAACATGTGTCACGTCATTCATGTAAACATTGACCAAATCAAAATTAAGGGTGTCTTGCTTTTTAAAATGAATTAAAGTTAAGACAGGCAGCAAGCGTGGACCAAACCCCATTGGCGAATTTAATTTGATATGCGTATAGTGGTCCCCACGGCCAACTCCAGACAAAACCATTTTTTGGTAGAGATTTGGTTTATCTAAAATAAGTATTTTTATTATTTCCAAAACTAAGTATTTTATTATAAAAAAGAATGTATAAGTATTTTGAATGAAACCAAAAACAAATATTTTATTTGTCAGCAATATAATAAAATTAACCGTTGACCCAAAAAATAAATAAGTAATAAAAGTAACCATTAACAGATTAAGAAAAAGTGTAGATTAGGAAAAGTATTTTAGCATAAAGCAAGAGATTAAGAAAATATGCCGTATAATAGTAAAAAAAAAAAAATGTTACATGAATATTTTCTAATTGGAAACATTATAAAGATAAAAAATATTTCCTAATATCTACTAAAGATAAATAATGTATTTAATTTAAACATAACTCGAAATAAGTGACTATGCTTTTTTCCTTGATTTGTTTTTTTTTCAAGTTAAATATGATTTAAGTTTTTATAAAACTCTGATCTTTTAAATTTAGTTTTTTTAAAGAATTTTCTTTTAATTCATATAGAATTATATACATAATTTTAATCTTTATTATTAAGTTATTATATATTTATAATAAATTTTTGGGATCTTTATTTCTGTCTTGAATTTCTCCACTTTTAAAAAATTAATATTTTATTTATCTTATATTTAAAAATATAAAATTATTGAAGAGTTTTTTTTATAATATTTTAAATATATTTACAAAATTTATTTAAGAATTTAAATAGAAAGACAATTAAAAAATATTTACAGAATAATAGAAACTAAAATTAAAGTATAGTGTAAATATCTTGTAAAAATGAAAAATGTATTTAACTTTTATAAATTAATTTATTTTTTCACTCAAAAAAACTTTACATCTTATTCGAAAGTGAAATCAATAACCCGTACAAGAGATGCTTTCGCTAGATTTGTTTGGGTCTTTGGACCGTGCGGGTGGTATATGGACACTTGTCGACTTACACGGATTTTGGTCCCCATCACAACTATAGTGATTTCATTATGAGTTATGCATTTATGTAAAATAATTATATACCATTATTATTTAATAAAAATTCATTATCTTTTAAAATAATATTATTATTTTTGTCTGTAAAATGAGATAAAAAAATTCAAACATAATTATGATATTATGATTCAAACTCTGATTATTTTATTCAAATTAATAATATTAATATAGAATTAGATTTTATAAATAAAAAAATAATATTAAAAATATTTTTTAATTTATTTTTATTAAATATCAGTATAAAATTAATATACACTAACACTTGTATATTGATTTTTTACACACTAATACAATAATTCATATACATTGCCGATTTAAAAATAAAAATATTATCAATTAATTATAATCACTAAATTATTAAAAATATTTAATTTTTATTACAATTATTTCTAAGATTATGTTAATAAATAAGTATAATGTACTGATATAATTAAAAATAATAATGTTGAAAATACATAACAATTAACCTCAACATTAATTAATATTGTATTGTAAAATATATTTACAATAGTTGTCTATATATATGACTTAAGTCTATATAAAATGAATCACTTTTATATATATATATATATATATATATATATATATATATATATATATATTATACGTATATATGGTTGAGTGACTCACCATTCTAATCCTCTTGTTTGAATCACAATATTCGTTCATAATCTTTTCCCACTTCTCAACATTTTTTATGTAACAAAAATGAACAACTTGGATTCCTACCCTCCAACTCTCCGCCCCAAAAACAACCATCCACTAAACCTACACGACCCAAATGACATAAAGGGCCCTGACCCAAATCAAGATCCGGATCCTGTTCCAATCATAGATCTTCATTGTTTGGACCACAAAAACTTAGATGAAGCTTGCAAGGATTGGGGCCTATTTCGTTTGGTTAATCATGGTGTTCCATTAACCCTTTTAGAACAACTTCAAAACTTAGCCAAACAACTCTTTTCTTTATCCTTTGAGTCCAAACAAGAAGCATGCAATGAAAAACCTATCACATACTTTTGGGGTACCCCTGCCCTAACTCCTTCTGGGACAGCTATAACAAGAGGCCCTCAAAATATCAATTGGGTTGAAGGTTTTGATGTGCCATTATGTCAACTCTCTCAATTCCAACATCAACTTCCTACATTTGAATCCATGAGGTAAGCACAATGCCAATAAAAACTTTATTTATTATTATATTTGTAGGATTTTATTTTCATGGAGGATCTATATAAAAAAATACATCACTAATTTATTTTAACCACTCATTCATTTAGATAACTTCAAAATTATTTATTGTAAAGGAGTCTTAAGACAAAGTCAAAGGCATGACAACCATTCTACAAATTTTTACACTTACAATTAAATTCAAATATTTTTCATAACTTAACAGTAATGATTCATCCTCAATATAATTTTTTTTATTCTCATGATATGCATGAATTCAATTTATATTTAATTATACTTTGTAATTTGTCATCTTCTTCTTGTTTATTTGTTATTTTTAATTTATAACATTTTATCTTATTTTATGTTTCTTTCTTGGTCATCTTTTTTGTCTTGCTTTTTGGGAGTTTGTGTATGCGTGGAAAATCAAATCATGGCCTTATTGGGTCTGTTGTCGGGTGCAAATATTGTTTTATGCGGTAGTTTTTGTCACTTTTTTGAGAAAATGACATTTTGCTTGATAACCAATAACATTGCATGAAGGGGTGTTTGGACCAATTAGATTGTATAAATCCATGAAGGGTAGGTGATAGACGTGTCTAACGTATAATTTCGTTAAAAAAAATTAAAAATTAGTAAGATAAACTTAACATTTACACAATAATAACTTCATATATAACACAAATTTTATAAATTTAACCATATCATTTTATAGTGTAATTCAACAAATTTTTTTTTTATATATTTATATTCTAAGAGTTAAATTATTTTTTGTAAGGGTTTTGGTAATGGAATATGCAACCCATTTGTCAAGAATTGCGACAACTTTATTCGAAGCAATGTCTAAGAACCTTAATCTGAATTTGAAAGATACAAAATCATATGTATCAGAAAACACTGGAATGGTGCGTGTGTATCGTTACCCACGTACGGATGTTGGTTGGGGCATGGAGGTTCATACAGATAGCTCAGTGTTGTCCATATTGAACCAAGATGACTTTGTTAGTGGGCTTCAAGTTCTCAAAGATGATCAATGGCTAAATGTAAAGCCCATTTCCAACACTTTGATTGTCAACCTTGGTGACATGATGCAGGTCTTAATTCTTTTCATTACTCTTTTTAATTTTTTTTTTTTTTCATGTTAGATAAAATATTAAATTTTATTATAATCAACTTACACATTTATATATGTAAATGTTAATAATAATATTTCTAAAAGTCACTATGATTTCATAAGTATATTTTTATAGGACATAAAAATTGTGTTATATCTGAATGCGTAATACAATAACCTTACACAGAAATATTTGGACCCTATTTGTTAAAATACAACCACGTAGAAGATGTCCAATATTCTTTGAGCCCTTAAATAAAATTTTAGAGTGGCTTCTTTTTCTACCCACTTTTGTTCTTTAAAGGCCTCAAAATACACCTTCCAATTAATCCGAAAGACATTAAGGATAAAAAAGAAACTATCAAGGTGCTCGTCTCAAGGAACTTGTTTGGTTATGCCACCAAACAAAAAAATTAGAAGTCTTATTAGAGAGGTTGCATTTGCTCCAATATATTATGAAAAAAACATTATTTACCCCTAAAATATTAGTTCATATATACATATCTAAAGTAACCTATAATTTTGTATCGTTTGAAAATTTCAAACACATTATATCATTTAAAAGTAAATTTCTTTAAATATGTAAGGAAATAGAAGATTAGGACCAAAAAATATTTATTCAAATATGATGAGCCTTATTATAGGTAAGTTAAATTCTTACTTTTTTTTATAAAATATTTTAAAATGAGGTGATGATACCATAATCTAAAATAAAAAAGACTTTGTGATTCATTAAATAATTATAAAGAAATTTACATTTATTTTGCGCATGACATTGACGAAGATACAGATAAAACTTTATTAGCTTCCGCTATTGATGTCATTTAATTTTTAAAATCAATACATTTGTAGATTATAACATTTCAGTGTATAGACAAATTTTAAATTATACTTCCTGAGAAGTCAATGAATTTATTTTGGTATAGGCAATTAGCAGTGACAGGTACAAAAGTGTGTCACACAGAGTGAAGGTAGAAAAAGACATAGAGAGGATATCAATATGCTACTTTGTATTTCCTGGGGAAGGCGTTGTGATTGAGAGCTCAAAGTACAAGCCCTTTACTTACAATGAGTTCAGAGCACAAGTTCAACAAGACATCAAAACCGTTGGGTATAAAGTTGGGCTTCCAAGGTTTCACCACAACCAAGACTCTTAAATTATATTTTTTTTTAGTTCAAGATTTACCGTTTTTGTTTGTAGTTGAATGATAAATCCTATCACAAATTTGAATTTTTTTTTATAAGGATATTTTAATTTTAAATTTTTTTTTTTAATTGTTCCACTCTATCTAAAAGTTATTCTTTTTAATGTTGTATTTTTTTTTTCAACACAATTATTCGTTGAGGAAGTGACCATTTGACGAGAAATTTTTTTTATCTCAATAGCAAGTCGTTTTTTGGGAAAGCGACCTCCAACTGCCTCTTTTTTTTTTT
>JBBPBS010000276.1:21780114-21791321 GCA_037974835.1 Cicer judaicum | reverse complement strand
GTAAAAAATTTAAAATTTTATGTTTTTCCATGTTTGTGTTAGAAAAAAAAATTTAGAACACAAATTTTGAAATTACTTAAACATATTTATATTCTAAAATAAAAAATATATATATAAATGTATTCTAAAAAACTTTAAAAAAAAAGTTTTCTGCACACTTTGATTTTCTAGATCACATTTGTTTACCAAAAAAATTAAAATAAAATTCAAGTACTAAGTTTAAATTTTATAAACTATGTCTTTTGGAAAACTTTTTTTTTACATTTTTTAGAACTAAAATTAAATTCAAAGGTGTAAAAAACATTATTTAAGAAAAAAATATAAATAAAATAGGTATTTGGTATAAAATGTGAAATAAAAATAAGGGTGTTCATGTTGCAAAAACTACATTGGATATGACCACATTAATGTTTGATTAAGTTTTTTAAAACCCTTTTCAAACGAAGCTCGGTGCAATTCTGAACTAATTTGAAATTGGTTTATAAACATAAATTAGTTCAATATTTTGAATAAATTTTAAGTTAAAATCGATTTTGAATAAGTTATTGGGGATTTTTTTTAAAATTATTTTGACAAAAATATTTCAATTTTTTTTGAGAAAAAAGTTTTTCATTTCTATTAATATTTAAAAAAAGTTTTTTTTAAAAAATAGATTTAAAAGTTTTCCAATAAAAAAATATGTTGAGATAAAGAGTTTCACTTATTTTTCAAAAATAAATTTCAGAAAAATTATTCTTAAATTCTTTGGACAAATTTTTGTTTTTTAAAAAATAGATGTAAGATGCTTCTCATAAAAAAATTTCAATTATTTTTCAAAAAATAAAAATAAAATATAGGAAAAAATGCTTTCGATTTTTTTCTCAAAAATGTTCCAAAAAAAGTTTATTTTTTATTATTTTGAAAAAAGATATAGAAATTCGAGAATAATAAATTTCAGAAATTTTCCAAAAAAAAAAAGAATTTAATTAGTTTTAAAAAGTCTTAAAATTGTCAAATTGGTTTTTGAATTAATTTGGTTAACTTGTTTTGTTTTAAATATGTGTTTCAACTAATGAATCATTTAACTCGTTTGATTTTTTTATAAAACAATATAATTTATCAATAGAATCAAATTAACCATATATTTTACATACCCTAAATAAAAAATATAAATGTGGATTACAAGTTAAAATTTTCAAAAAATAAAAATTAAAAAAAAAATTAAAAACTTTATATAAATTGAGACAGATGCAAAAACTATGTGGGATAAAATAGAGACTTTGTTTGCCTCTAAAACAGGGAATAATAAATTAATCTTACTGATTAGCTTCATAAGTCTGAAGTATAAGGAGGGAACGTCTATTTCGGACCACTTGAGTGCATTTCAGGGACTCTTTGATCAAATGTTTGGAATGGGTATCAAGTTTGATGATGAACTATTGGGACTATTTTTACTATTATCTTTACTAGAGTCTTGGGAGACATTTTGGGTTTCTATAACGAGTTCAGCTCCTAATGATGTTGTTTCTTTGGGAATGGCTAAGGGTGATGTTTTGAATGAGGAGATGAGAAGGAAGGCACAGGGTTCTTCATCTCAATCTAAAGTTCCTGTCACTGAAAATAGGAGGAGAAGTCAGAAAAAAGAACCGAAGGGTGGTAGAGAAAATAGCAGAAGCAAATCCAAGTCTAAATACAAAAATATTGAGTGTCATTATTGTCATAGAACAGGGCACATACAAAAGTTTTGTTTTCTGTGGAAAAAGGAGAACAAAGGCAAGAAGGGTAAGCATAAACAAAGGGGTCGTGAAGATGATAGTGATGATGACCGTGTTACTACTGCTATTAGTGATGCTCTTGTTATTCTCTGTGACTATGATTCAATTAATCTTGTATCTGATGAGAGCATGTGGATAATTGATAGTGGTGCTACATTACATGTTACACCGAGGAAAGAGTTCTTCACATCTTATACTTCAGGTGACTTTGGAGTTTTGAAGATGGGCAATGATGGTGTATCTAAGGTAATTGGAGTTGGTGATGTATGCTTGCAAACCAACATGGGAATGCAATTGTTGCTTAAAGGAGTCAAACATGCTCTAGATGTTCGCTTCAATTTGATCTTTGTGCATATGCTTGATGAAAATGGTTTTGATAATCATTTTGCTTCTGGAAAGTGGAAACTCAGTAAAGGTAACTTGCTTGTGGCTACAGGGGAGAAAATTAGTAAACTATATTGGACAAAAGCTTTGGTTGCAAAAGACAGTGTGAATGACGTGGATATGGAATCATCTTTGTGGCACCGAAGGCTTAGCCATATTAGTGAAAAAAGGTTAAATTGTTTAGCTAGAAAGGATATACTTTCAAGATTGAAGAATGTAGATTTGGAGAAATATTCTCACTGCATGATTGGTATCCCTCTACAAAGTCAGAGTTGCTTCAATTGGTGCATTCTGACGTTTGTGGCCCTTTAAAGGTAAAATCTTTTAGTGGTGCACTTTATTTTGTTACTTTTATTGATGACTGCTCCAGGAAACTATGGGTTTATGTTCTAAAGATAAAAGACCAAGTTTTGGAGAAATTCAAACAATTTCATGCTTTGGTTGAGAGGCAGACATGTGAGAAGCTAAAATATGTTCGTGCTGACAACGGTGATCAGTATTGTGGACCCTTTGATGTCTATTGCAAACAGCAGGGTATAGCACATGAAAAGACTCCTCCTAAAACTCCTCAGCTGAATGGTTTGGCAGAGAGGATGAATCGAACACTTGTAGGTGTATGCTCTCTAAAACTAAGTTGCCTAAACATTATTGGGGTGAGGCACTATACACGGCGGTGCAAGTTATTAATCTTACTCCTACTGTTGCTTTGAATAGTGAAGTACCAAACAAGGTATGGTTTGGCAAGAATGTCAAGTATGATCACTTGAGAGTCTTTGGTTGTAAGACTTTTGTGCATGTTTCGAAGGATGAAAGATCCAAGTTAGATGCAAAGTCAAAGCAGTGTATCTTAATTGGTTATGATGAGGATGAATTTGGCTACAAATTGTATGACCCTATAAACAAAAAGGTTATCAGAAGTCGTGATGTAGTGTTCATATAAGACCAAACTCACTTGAGAGTCTTTGGTTGTAAGACTTTTGTGCATGTTTCGAAGGATGAAAGATCCAAGTTGGATGCAAAGTCAAAGCAGTGTATCTTAATTGGTTGTGATGAGGATGAATTTGGCTACAAATTGTATGACCCTATAAACAAAAAGGTTATCAGAAGTCGTGATATAGTGTTCATAGAAGACCAAACTATTGAAGACATTGATAAGGGGGCGAAGACTACACCTGAGAGAAATTACGTCTTAGTTGATGGTGATCCAGTTCGATCACCTGTTCCTGAATTGGATACTAATGATGGTAATGTTGAGAATGATAAGCCACATGATTGTGTTGATGATCATCAACTTAGAGATGAGGTAAATATTCCAACTATGAAGATCATGAGTTGCCACACGAAGAGAATTTTAGTGATGCTTCTGAATCATCTCTAACCCAAATCAGGAGGTCTAATAGGCAGAGACAACCATCTATAAGGTATGGTTCTGACGAGTATGTGAATTTGACTGATGAAGGGGAACCTGAGTGTTTTCAAGACGCCATGGAGAGTGAAGAAAATCAAAAGTGGTTGGATGCAATGCATGATGAGATGAAATCCTTGCATGATAATCACACTTATGATTTGGTGAAATTGCCAAAAGGCAAAAGGGCTTTGGAAAATAGGTGAATCTATAGAGTGAAGATTGAGAGTAACTCAAGGTCTCTAAGGTATAAAGCCAGATTAGTGGTGAAAGGTTTTCGTCAAAGAAAAGGTGTTGATTTTAATGAGATTTTCTCACTTGTGGTAAAAATGTCATCAATTAGAACCGTGTTGAGTTTGGCAGCTACTCTTGACTTAGAGATAGAGCAAATGGATGTAAAAACGATTTTCCTTCATGGAGATTTGGAGGAAGAAATTTACATGAAGCAACCTAATGGTTTTCTTGTTGAAGGCAAGGAAGATTATGTGTGTAGACTAAGAAAGAGTCTATACGGTTTAAAGCAAGCTCCAAGGCAGTGGTACAAAAAGTTTGAGTCTGTTATGTATGACCAAGGATACATAAAGACTACTTCTGACCATTGTGTATTTGTTAGAAAATTTTATAACGATGATTTTATTATCCTGCTATTATATGTTGACGACATACTTATTGTTGGAAAAAATATTTCCAAGATTGACAGGTTAAATAAATAGTTGGGCGAGTCCTTTGCCATGAAAGATATGGGAGCATCTAAACAGATTCTTGGCATAAGAGTCATGTGTGACAGAAAGCAAAATAAACTTTGGATGTCACAAGAATACTATATTGAGAGACTGTTGCACAGGTTTCAGATGGAAAACTCCAAGGCTATAAGTACTCCTCTTGCTGCTCACTTTAAGTTGAGTCCTAAACAAAGTCCTTCTAATGAAGATGAGAAAAGAGACATGGAACTAGTTCCTTATTCTTCTACTGTGGGTAGTTTGATGTATGCAATGATGTGTACAAGACCAGATATTGCACATGTTGTTGGTACAATCAGTAGATTTTTGTCAAATCTAGGTATAAAGCATTGAAATGCTGTAAAATGGATTTTGAGGTATCTTCGTGGTACTACATGTATGAGGCTTTGTTTTGGAGGTGACAAACCTATTTTGGTGGCGTACTCCGACTCAAATATGGCTGAAGATATTGACTCGAGAAAGTCAACTTCAGGCTACATGATTAAATTTGCAGATGAAGCTGTGACTTGGTAGTCTAGATTATAGAAATGTGTAGCATTGTCTACAACTGAGACAGAGTTCATTGTCATTACTGAAGCATGCAAAGAGTTAATTTGGTTGAAGAAATTCTTGCAGAAGCTTGGGTTTATTCAGGACAAATATGTATTGTTTGTCGATAGTCAAAGTGCTATTCCTCTTGGTAAGAATTCAACGTTTCATAGCAGGTCCAAACACATTGATGTGAGGTATCATTGGATACGTGATGTTTTGGAAGCTAAGTTGTTGGAATTGACTAAAGTTCATACTGATTATAATGGATCTGATATGATGACTAAAGCATTACCAAGAGGGGAGTTTGAAACTTATTGTGATATCGTCGGTTTGGCTATTATCTCCACATAGTTGTGAGGGGGAGATATGTTGCGTATTGGGCTCCCTTCCTATGTGGAGAAATGCCCAAATATTGTAGTCCATGTGTCTCACTTATTTAAGTGGAGAGTGGTCTAATTAGGGTTATAAGAGAGACTGTTGTGATAGAAAATATAACCACCAAAAGAGAAAAAAGAGGAGTAACCCTATTCCCGATTTTGTTAAATCTGTCTCAGTAAAATATCGATTGCGTATTCGTTAACCGTTGGATCGGGCTGATTTTTGGACATCAGGTTTTCAATATTCAATTATTCGTTTTCAACGGTTGGATCAGCGAAACGACGTTCAAAGAGGGAGAAACCAGGCTCACACAACAACAGGTTTTTGGTGTTTTCTTCTTCTTGTTTTTTCAGTTGTAGACTTTATTGCTTTGTTGTTTTGGCTGGTTGTAGGCACATTTTGTGCATCACTTTGAGACTCTCTTGTATCCTTATTTGATTATAGTAGAGCTATTTCATTGAGGGGTTTTCCACGTTAAAATATCGGAGTTCATTACATCTTTTATTTTGATTAATTTGCTGCCATATATTTATTGTTGCTCCTCACGAGTTCTTTCAAGTTAGGGGAATTTTATATCCGATGAGTTAAAGAAATTACACTTGTATTTTATATCGAGATTTTTTTTGTTACATGAGAGAAAAGTTAAAAAAAAACAAAAACTAAAGCGTGATAAAAAACACTAACTACTCTAGCGTTTTTTAGGAGTGTCATGAGAAACTAGAAAATAACTCATTAATCATAATTAAAGAGTTCTAAACAACATAAAACAAAAACAAAAGTCCAAACAGTTGACTTCCATCTTTCCAAAGATATCTCCCTCCACAAGCATTTCCCTTTATGAAGAGTATGTTTCAAAACAAAATTTTAATCCTTCATGTCATTTCTATTAATTTTAACATATTAATCTAACGGTGATATTGATGTGTTTCCATAGTTACCAACTAGACCACGCGAATGGAATCAAAATAACAAACGACTTTTCTAAAATCCGTTTGCTAACTCAACGTTTTACCAATTAAAAAAGTTTGAATTTGTGCATGTAACACATTCAACCAACCAACACTCCCATAAAAACCAAAATGAAAATTCCTGCATGATTTCTCACTAAGCCTCCAAATCTTGATTGCCCTAAATTAGTCAATGTAGTACCATCCACATTTAAAATTTTAACATCTTGGTTTCTACTTTCTACTATGCTAGATGACTTCACGAATAGGAGTATTAATGTAGAGCTGTCAATTTGACAAGCTCTCTAATTATTGGCCTTAACCCACATTTTGAAGGGGTCAAAAAAATTAATAATTTAAAAGACCCCAAAAAACAAGGCCCCTTAAATTAAAAGCCCTCTAAAATCTTGTGGGCTTATGGGGCCCATAGGCCTACTTTTTTAAAAAAAGAATCGATTTTCTTTTTTGAAAAATAAAATTTTTTGATTTTTTCACCGATAATTTTTTATTTTATTTTGTTCTATAAACTTTTTAGATTTTTTACTATAAAAAATCTTCGATTTTTTTCTATAAAACTTTCCAATTTTTTTCCGATTAAAATTTTCGATTTTTTTTTCGATAAAAAATGTTCGATTTTTTTTAATAAAAAATATCCAAATTTTTTTGAATAAAAGATGTCCTATTTTTTTTCGATAAAAAATTTCTCATTTTTCCAAATGCTTCGTGATTTACTTGCAATTGAGTAAATAGTGCGTAGCACATCATTATCAAAGAAAATGTGGGATATCCTTAGACCATCATTCGTGAGATGTAGCTGAAGCCAATCGTCGTCTTGAACTGTCACTTGATTAATCATGTGCACTACTAGCCTTTCCATACAAAGTACAAAAATATAAGGTGGCAAATGATCACTTGATTCACCTTAGAAACCTACACAATAAAGTACAAAAATATAAGGTGGCAAATGATCACTTGATTCACCTTAGAAACCTACACAATAAGATATTTTGTTGCTTGTTGAGGCACAAAGCCTTGCTCAAAATTTTCTTTACAAACATCCACATATTTGGCTCAAGAGTTTTTTAAGACTTCATATCAATTAGAGCTTGATGTACCTCATGCTTTGTGACCATCTCTACTGGTACATTCTTGTAATCAAGGCTCAAAGGAGTAAGATTATCTATTAAAGGAGATATCGTAAATTGATATTTTGTGAAAAACAAACTCTTAAAAGAATTGCAGAGGAGTTTTTTTATTCAAATAACACTATTTTGAAAATAAAACACCAAATTACCCCATTTTTAAAATAATATATCAAAATGTTTCATTTAAAAAAAAAATTATAAGTTGCCATTTGATATTGTGATTTCTTAAGGAAATAAATTCAAGTTTCAAATGGCGACTTCTCACATAGTTTTTTAAAAATTTACATAATTTAAAATTTCTATTTATTTATTTTTATGAATTATTTATATATATAATATTTATGTTATATATTAAAAATTAAAAATAATTAATTTTCTTTTAAAAAAAATTGATTTTCTTTTCAAAAAATCACGTGGAAAGTCGTCATTTGAAATTTGAATTTCTTTAAAAAAATCACCGTTCTAAATAGCGACTTATAACATAAAAATATGGAATATTTTAATATATTATTTTAAAAAGGGGTAATTTGATGTTTTATTTTCAAAATAGAGGGTTATTGATAAAAAATTTCCAAGCATATCATTATTTGTGCACCATTTACCTGACATGATATTAAGATATTTTGTTTCTTTTCATGCAAATTATAGTTTTGAGCAAAAAAAAAAAAAGCATTCTGACCTCCTATGCGAATTCAATTCTCTCTAGATTTTTGACGTCATAAAGTTTCCTCTTGAAAAAGAATTCTCTAATATTCTTAAAAACGGTTACGTTGTAAAACAATAAGACATGCTGAATCTACTCGTTTGTGTATCAACCGTCAATATATTACTTATAATATTATCTCATTTGATTAAATATTGATTCACAAATATGCTTTGCTAAACGACTTGCAACTTTTTAATTATATGTTTTAAGTGATATTTGTCATTGTCATTCATTATAGTGCTATATATAGAATAAGTATAAATTAATGTTAATATTGTCTTTTTTATATTCTAAAGCATTCAAAATTTCTTACTATATATATAGTAATATATTACCAAAAAAGATAATTGCTAAGTCTTAAATAATTTTTTTTTATCTTTTTAAATATATCATATTTTATTTTTAATCCCTTTATTTTTTCCAAACAATAATTCTTCAAATATTTTTCGCCAATAAATGTGATCTCTACTTTTAAATTAATTCATGTGTATTAATTAATTTTTTAAATAATTTTTTATATGTATGTTTAAAATATTATAAAAATCTCTCTCACCAAAATATAAAAGTTTTAAACAAAGTATAAATTAAATTTAAACTTTCAATGTTTAAAAATTCATATATAGTTTAATTTTTATCAAAATGAAAAATGAAAATTTTGCAAAAAAGATTTCTATAATATGTTAAATATATATATATATATATATATATATAAAATATCATTTAAAATTTAAATAATACACATAAGTTTAGTTTAAAACATATACAAAATTATTAATAAAAAATTTGAACAATCATATAAGGTACTTAACTGTTTTTAAATGTTATCATGGAATGTTAAATTCTTATAACTGAACTTGGTTATTACTTTATTTGGTATCCACCATGCATTTTAAGTTTGATGGTCTGGTTGTATTTTATTGTCTTTGTGTTAAGTCCAACGTAAGCTAATTGGTTTGTAAGAGTGACAAACTCTGTGGATTTATTAAAAGAAACATTGACTTTATCTCAATCTAATAAATGAATTTATATTTTTTATATTTATTTTATTATGTGAAACAATGGAACTAGTCCCAAAATAGAAGTTAGAAATTTATATGGAAAAACCATTATAACAATCAATTCATGACTATTTTGGAACATTCTTTTTCCATATTAATAATCAATATATAAGTGATCGTTATATCTTATTAAAAAGGAAATGATATATCTTCTATTAAACCGGACAAACAAAAATCCCAATTATACAATCGATTAATTAAAATTTTGCAAAAAATTGCTTAAATATTAATTAAATTTATATTCATTTTATTTAAAAATTGTATCCATTAAAGCGATCAAATATTATTAGCGAAATCATGGGTTTACATCCCGTTCAGTCACATAGACTGGAGAGTGACTGTGTGTTAACTTGCAAACAAAGTTTCGGCAAAATATCAAATTTAAAGACTCCAAAATATATTTGGGTTTGTTTTCGTCAAAAGTAGTATTAACTTGATTTTCTCTTCTT
Source organism: Cicer judaicum (assembly GCA_037974835.1). Taxonomy (NCBI): domain Eukaryota; kingdom Viridiplantae; phylum Streptophyta; class Magnoliopsida; order Fabales; family Fabaceae; genus Cicer; species Cicer judaicum. The sequence continues at coordinate 21,781,824 of JBBPBS010000276.1, read as the reverse complement.
CGATTATTCCGTATTCACGAAACCTTCTTTTCCCTCTTCATTATTTTTTTAAACCTTTTTTTTTAGTTCACAAAGCCACAGCATTGTTGTTTAAATATTTTGAAAAACTAAACGCTGTCAAATACAATGTTGATGGAGGGTTTCAACGAGCTTTAGGCGTAAAACTTTGTTTCCGCAACTTCTAATTAAAGAAAGGGTTGAGGTAAAATAAAATATTTAAAAATTGTACCTATTAAAGCGATTAAATATTACTAGCAAAATCATGGGCCTCACAGTTACATCCCATTCACTAGAGTCACAGAGACTGGGGAGTGACTGTGTGTTAACTTGCGAACAAAGTTTCGGCAAAATATTAAATTCAAAGATTCTAAAATATGTTTCAGTTTGGTTTTTCGTCAAACGTAGTATACGTTTGATTTTCTCTTCTTTAAGTTTTTTCGTATTCACGAAACCTTCTTTTCCCTCTTCATTATTTTTTTAACCCTTCTTCATTATGTAAATGATGATTTATCAAGTGTCAAAATATCTTTACTACTTGTACTTATTGTAGCTTAAATACTTAATATAAATAATTTTCCCACTAAAAAATAATTACAATATACATAAAAATTATAATTATCTTTTATCTTTGAATTTGTATGTTAGTCTTCATGAATCCTTCATGATTTTTTTGGCAACTATATTCTTTATGAGTCCTTTAAATTCCTTTAAATATGATATTTAACAATAAATTTAGAATGTAAAAAGTATAGTACATTAATAAAATTGAAATGTTACCTTTTTAAAAAATTAAATACATATTCAAACATTTGAAAATTAATAAAAATTTAATATATGAATCTAAAATTTGTAAAATACAATTAAGTCATCGATATCTTCTTCATCAAACTTATTTATGAAATCTTTAGTTACACCACTTTCTACTAAGTTGTTATTAAGTTCAGCATCAAACTTAATAAATTACGAAAATCATAAACTAATGCATATTTGTTTAGACAAGTAAAATAACTTCTTATCAACATATCTTAATTTTGTTAAAAAGATTCATCTATATCATTAAAATAAATAAACTAGAACACAGTATCGACGTTAAATTTGATTGGTATATAGTTGTTCTATAGACGACAGATTATATGTAAATGTAATGAAAGTTATATATTTCTTTGACATGTGTGATAAAAAATTGTGTTAGAATTGACAGCGACTAAGAATGATTTCACATAAATTTTTATATATTTTATGATATTTTTATGTTATATAGGAGAGAGTTTGACTTTCTTAATTATTTTATTAAAATTAATAAATTAATTTTGATTTAATTAACATAAATTCAATTACTTTTATTTTCTCACATTTCTGATAATTTACATATTTAAGATATTAAATTAAATATTGCAAATTTGCTTGTAAATTAGTGTTTTTCGATTTTTTCGTATTATACTTATATATGTTTTTAATTTAAATAAATGAATATTGTAAAACAAAATCAATTATAAACATAACGGGTAAAATTCTTTCCTATATAAATAAAAATGTAAAGTTATATCAATTTAAATTAATAAAAAGTTTATTTTGCCTTGTTAGAGAAATGATTTTTTATAGGTCATAAAGGAAACGATTTTTGATTCAGAAAAAAAAAAGAGACATTTTTTTTATTAAGGAAATGATTTTTGTTGGCTCATGAAAGAAACGTTTTTTTTTTTTTGGCTC
>JBBPBS010000276.1:21755143-21767543 GCA_037974835.1 Cicer judaicum | reverse complement strand
GGGGGGGAACAATTGTAAAATCTGATCAATGATTGTTTTAGGATTCGAACACGGATTATCCCGAATCATTTGTCTTTAATTTAACTAGAGTTCATCAGCCATTTGAGCTGAATCACTTGGGTTTACAAGAGAAATAGCTAATAGTGCCATAAAGATATCATTTTTATTGTGTTTGTATATTGCATTGTATTGTTCTCTGAATGGTTCTGTAGCTTGTTGTTGTTAGGTTCAATGGTGTTCAGTTTCTGATGGAAATGAGAGGCAAAACTATCATGTTTGTTGGTGACTCTTTGGGGAGGAATCAGTGGGAATCATTGCTATGTATGATATATGCTGCAGTTCCTCAGTCACAAACACAACTTGTTAGGGGAGAACCACTTTCAACCTTCAGATTCTTGGTAATGTTTTAGGATATGTTCTGAATGTTTTACAATAGCAAATTTCCTACTTGATATTTTCTCAATAAGTTCCAATTTTTTTAATTGGGATTTGAGAGGCCATGCTGTCAAATAAAAAATCAATTTTTTTTCTTCTTCACACTGACAAGTACTCACATGATATTTTCTAAAAAGTTTCAATTTTTTTAATTGGGGTTTTAGGCCTGTAAAAAAGTAAGTAACCAATCAATTTTTGTTCACAAGAAAAGGGAAAGTTGTTTATCCCTCTTTGTTAATATTTCAAAGTCAGGGGAAGTAGGTTATTGATATTAATAATAGGACAAATGGATCTAGTGGAAAAAAGGTGTCTTTGATAGGGACCCAAAAGTAGAGTAAATTACTAGTTGATGCAAACTGTGTCCATGTTGTTGTGTGTATAAAGTAGACTTATGTAACATAAAAAGCAAAATTTTATTTTACAGCTGCAAAAGAGGTACACTTGACTGAGTTTTGATATGGTATGTGCAGGACTATGGTGTGACCATTTCATTTTATAGAGCTCCTTATTTGGTAGAGGTTGATGTGGACCAAGGGAAGAGAATTCTGAGGATTGAGGAGGTAGATGGAAATGGTGATGCTTGGATGAATGTTGATATCTTGTCTTTTAACTCTGGACATTGGTGGACACATCAAGGATCTCTTCAAGGGTAGGCAAATATCTTTTCCTTAATTACCTTTTATTATAAGTTTTATTTAACAAATTACTTTATAGGAAAAATTAGTCCATTTGTCTTTCATCTTAATTTCCAATTTAAGGTTATTCTTTTTATTTTAATATTTTTTTTAATTTAATTTTATATGTTTTAAAATGTTAACAATGTTAAATTCTGATTTGTGTCACTAGTGATGCATTGAGACGAGATAGAAAAAAAAATTAAGATAAATGATTAATGAGTAATTTTGTCTACAAAATGAAGGTTTTTGTGTTTTTTTTCTTTTTCTTTTGAAAGTTTGAAATTTAAAGTAATTTGAATTTTGGGGTTATTATGTGCAGGTGGGATTATATAGAATCAGGAGGCAAATACTACCAAGATATGGATCGTTTAGCAGCTTTTGAAAAAGGACTAAAAACATGGTCTAATTGGGTGGACACCAATATTGATCAAAGAAGAACCAAAGTGTTCTTCCTTGGAATTTCTCCTTCACACACCAAGTAAGAACTCTCTCTCTCTCTATTGTCTTGATCTGCTTTCTCTCTCATGCATTATTGTACTATGACATTAAATACATTATGGAAAATGTCTAGGCTTAGGCATTGTGTTTGTTTAATTGACAAAGCATATTCTAAGCCTAGAAATATCTGGTTTCTAAATTATTAAATTTTCTTCTGTTTGATGATTTGCATTTAAGGGCTAGGATCCCTCCAATAAAGAAAGGGTTATAAGGCCCATTTTCTTGGCCCATTGCAACTTGAGGACTTTTCTATCTCAGGGCTTAAATTCATGGGCTTGTGTTAGTCTTATCTCTATCACACATTTGTATTGGGTTGGTAATAATACCCTGAATTCAAGGGCTCTTTTTCCACTCCTACATACACTTTGAAAGTATATTTTCAGATAAAAATACAGTTTTTTCCATCCGGAAGTATACTTACAAATACAAATGTATTTTTTAGAAATATAGACGGAATAAAAGTAGCTCTCCTGAGTTATATGACTAGTTATCATAATGCAAATCAATTTCTAAAGTTTTAAATTTATGCACTTAATAATAAATTATAACTAGTATGTTAGGAATTCAAAAGGCCAAAAATAATTACTATGCAATATGCATGCTAAATGGTTTCTAGTGTGACATCTGAATACCTTTTTGTTGTTTGATTGTTGATTGTGATTATAACTGTTCAACTTTATATATATATAATTTTCTGCCAAACAAAACTTCATATATATATATATGTATATATAAAAAATATTTTTTTAAAAAATGTATGCACAGTAAATACCAGCTATAAATTTGTACAAAGTTACCCTTTTCTCACCATGACCAATCCACAATATGATATTCCAATTCAATCTGGAGAACTTGTATCCCCATGTGCCGGATCATAGGAATAATTCCAAAACATAAATAATGTGTCAGTGAAATAAAATGCATGCATCATTGATAGGTTTTTTTACAAATGACTACTGACAACATTATTTTTGTGGTTGGAGGCCTTTAGCCACCCATTTCATATAACATATATTTAAATGTCAAATGGTAGAGGCCAAAATATATATTTATTTAGAATATGACTAATCAAGGCCATAAACATTAGCTCATTGGGATGGTCATGGTCTGCAGCCCAATACTGCAGATTTATTTTTGTCGTTTTGTGGCTTTCATATCCACAATTTTTCAACCAATGTGACTAGTATTGTCCCATTAAGTGGCATTGATATGTGGTCCATGACATTAGTGGTAGATACTGAAGTGGATTTCTTATATATAGAGTACATATCCAATTTGATCTCTAAAATTGTTGTACTGTATTAGGCTATTAGCCTAGTTCCTTACATTATCAATATTTAAAAATAATCCTTAAAACTGCTAAATATTATTAATCAAGTTATCTCGCAATAGCTATAATGATATTAACTTGGTAATGTTAGGAATGCATTTAAAATTAAGTGAATAATGTTACGGCGGGCATATTTGATAACATAACTAGATAGAACGACAAATTTGATTATCATTTTACAATTCTTGAAATCATTTTGAAAGATTAATAATGTGAAAACTATGTTGATATAATTCTATAATAATTTAAGGGATCAAATTGTATATTTACTCCAAGGTGAGTTATAGATGGACTACCTTCATAAGTGATCCACCGTGGACAAGTACTTAAAAATTATCGGAAATTTTAACAACTATCGACAATATTTTTCAAAAGTAAGAGCTCACAACTCTCCTCGTATTTATGGATAAGATGATGACTTGATTGATATCATTTAAGTCATTAGCTTAGTTATGAAAATGAACATGACCATTAATTGGTCCGTGGTGGACTGTGATCCATATTAGAATTTCCCTTACTATAAATATATTTGTATATAAAAACATCTGTATAGAGTTCAACTCTTTAGGTGAAACTCAGTTACGATTAGTCTTTCCAGTTTTTACATAGATTTTCCTAGTTTACAAAAAAAAAAAAAAGAACTAAGTCATTGATTTGATTAACCTAGTCTATCTTTATTTAATTATTTATAAGCTATACTAAAACTCAAATGGTATTAATATGCAGTCCAAATGAATGGAGTTCAGGAGTAACAACAGTAACATCAAAGAATTGCTATGGTGAAACATCACCAATCATTGGTACAGGCACAACATACCCTGGTATGTATCCAGAGCAAATGAGGGTTGTAGATATGGTGATTAGAGAAATGAACAACCCTGTTTATCTTCTAGACATAACAATGTTATCAGCATTTAGAAAAGATGCACATCCTTCCATTTATAGTGGTGATTTGAGTCCTCAACAAAGAGCTAACCCAACTTATTCAGCTGATTGTAGTCATTGGTGTCTTCCTGGATTACCTGATACTTGGAATCAGCTGTTTTACACTGTTTTGTTCTACTAATTGATTTTCTGTTTTATTAGTACTAATTAATTATTTAACACAATTCTAGTTAAGTATTTTTTTTTGGATGTTTTTATAAGTAGGTTAATGCATTTATTTAGAGGGTTGCATGATTGGAATTTGCAACCGTTTTCATATTTAAAGGTATATGCTAATTATGTAGTGATGTAAAGACATATATTTCCAAAGAGAATTAGAAAAATTACCCAGGCTTACTTCTCCTTCTGTTTTGGAAATTAATATTATCCATCTGTAACTTCAAAAAAATGCCTGTATAACCATCATCTTCAATTGAATTTGGTTAAAAACACTCCACAATACTGAGATTGAGGAGTTAACTCAAGATAAGAGTTTGATATTGTAATTTCAATAGATTTGTACGTGATAGTTGTAAAATGGTTATTAGTTCCACTGTTATTAACAATAATTTTCTTTTTGCCATTTATTTTTAAAAAATTAGATGTGTTTTGACAGGTAAATGTTAGTAAATGAATAATCATGTTAGTTTCCCGGCTTGAATTTGAGAAACTCTTTAAAACTCCTTCGATGTCCTTTAGTTTGCTAATCGAACTATTTATGAGGGACAAATCTAATAAAATCTTGAAATCTGAAAATGAAACATTACTTTTTTTTTATTTTATCCTTGAGTAATTCAAAAGTATAGTCACCATGAATCTCGAGTAATTCCAACGGAGTTGGGTGAACTGACAAACTTGAAGATTTTTTGTGAAGGAACAATACTCAGTTTAATTTTCTTTTGTTTTGAATATAAATATCACGTGGCTTTATGATATAGATACAAAACTCAAACAACATGACCTTTTTATTTTACAGAACTAAGAGAAGAAACTTAAGAGAAAGATAATGAGTTGTGTGATTAGATTGCCCTTTTCAACAACAACTGTACCAATGAATGGAGTATCAATCTTAAAGCATTGCTAGTAAGATTAATTTTGGAGGTATAATATGTATGCCAGATATCTTTTTCTTTTTGTCTGCTATGAAGTTTATCCTTTGTGTTTCATCTAGCTAAAAATATATTAATCATATGCACTGTTTTATTAGTGGAACTTAAATTCAAATTTAACATAAATACACAACTTTTCTTGAAGACCAAAGTACAATATGATAGTGAAATTCAAATCATCACATATTAAAAGTAAAGGTAAGATGTGGATTGCACAACACCACAACACTTAAATACATCTAAGTAGATAACCTTATACATAGAACATTTGCCTTGGATAAAATACACAGAAGGCAAATTTCTCCTTTATGTTGTTATTATTGACTAGTATTATAATAATAATAATAATAATAATAATAATAATAATAATAATAATAATAATAATAATAATAATAATAATAATAATAATATATTGGTTTTTAGGGCAAGTAGTCCTTGCCAATACTGATACTAGCTCTGAATGGCTACTCCAAGAGGAGAAATTTGCATCTTTGGTATAATATTCTCTGGTTCTACAGTTTTGATGACTGAGTTGACTTGTTCTTCATAAGCTGAAACATGCACTCCAAGTGCTGCTCTTCCAGAAGGATCAAGATTGTTTGACCAAGAAGCATCCCACTCTATAGCTTTCTCTGTGCTACATGCAACACTAGGTCCTCCAGGAACAGTTAGCCTTGCTGAGTTCTACAAAAATCAAACACAAAGATCTCAATAAGAACTTATCTGTTTCGATAAACAATTTAAGTAAGCGTTTATATTTGTTCTACAAAAATAAATGTTTATATATAAACTTTATATAACAAAGTTAAACTGTTTCATATGAATTTATAGAAATAAGTTGAAAATAACTTATAGACAGTTTCCCTAAACACTCTAAAACAATCTCACAAGGGTTTCTATTGGTATATAATGTCAAATAAGTCAATCAACAATGATAATAAGATCTGATTAAGTTACCTGAGGGAAAAACCTCTCAAAGATCATTCTATAGTAATATGCTTCTTTGGTATTTGGAGTGTTGAAAGGAAAGATGTGAGATGCATTGAACATCATTTTATCAGTGACCTATAAGAATTTATTTTTCAAGAACCAATTATTAGCAACATGCATGAAAACAAAAGATAAAATAAGATGCGATTGGTGGAAAAAAAGCTTGTATTCATGTTTACATGTTTTGCAGCATGGTCCTTAATGCCATCAATCCAACCATAGCCAACTCCATCACTGAATTGTTCCTTCTGCCTATATAAAATGTGCTGCATGAAATAAATTTTATAAAATGTTAGTTTGACAAATTAAATTAGCTAAGATGAACAAACAATTGTAGGAAATGAGATAATAGAGTACCCTAGGTAGATAAGGATTCTCTGCATCATCAAAAGCCTTTCTAAGTACCCATTTCTCAATTCTTCCTTCTTCAGGTTTTATCTGATAAAATTGAATAGTAAATAAACCACTTAGTAAAATGTTACTTCTCTTAGTGAGGTTAAATTGCAACATTTTTGTGTTCATATATCATACCATTTTGAACTCAGGATCCATGTCCATTGCAACTTTGATAAAATCCTTATCTAAAAATGGTACTCTTGCTTCTAGACCCCATGCATATGTTGATTTATTGGCTCTCAAGCAATCATATCTGTGAAGTGCTTTGATCTGCATTAGAGAAAATAAAAGTATCTGTCATATCAAACACTTTCACTTCAATCATATTTTTTTCTTTCTAACATGAGCTATGTAACTGTATGACCTTGCGGCACGTTTCTTCGTGAAACTCTTTTTTGTTTGGTGCCTTGTGGAAATACAAATACCCTCCAAAGATTTCATCAGATCCTTCTCCAGAAATCACCCATTTGACTCCTAATGATTTGATCTTACGCGACATCAGAAACATGGGTGTTGCTGCCCTTATTGTAGTTACATCATATGTTTCTATATGATATATGACATCCTCAATTGCATCTATTCCATCCTGCATAGACCACATATAAAAGATTTAATAACAAATCTTAAAACTCAATGCCCCTATGGTATTAAGAAAAGTCCGCGACCGCAATTCAGACCATGACATCAAGTTTTTTATGTCTGTGTGCGATTATAATCAAAATTGCATCAGCTGCATATGACTGAACTTTTCGCAAGTTTGAAAAGACAAGTACTATTTCAATTAGATTATATACCTGAATAGTAAACTCAAATTCATGATGGACGGTTCCTAAAAATTCGGCTACTTCTCTTCCGGCCTTTAGGTCAGGTGCACCCTGATCAACATAACATGACCAAAGATTAAGTAAGACGACCAAAATTGATGTGCCATTCATGATTTAGAATAGGTACTACATACCTTAAGTCCTACACAGAATGAGTGTAATTTAGCTCCCCACTGCTTAGCAGCATTTGTACCAGCCAAGTATCTAGCCGTGACAGATGCAACCAATGAAGAATCCAAACCTCCAGATAGTAAAACACCAAAAGGCACATCAGTCATCAACCTTTTTATCACGGCCTGCAATCACCACAATCATCGTATCAGTAATCTAGTCATATAGATTAAAAGTTATGAAGCACTGACACAGGTAGATACACCAGACATGACACAGACACAAACACTAAACACGACATTGATGTTTTGAGTAATTTGAGTTTTTCTTACCTTTTCAAAAGCATTCCTCAAAACTAGAGGATCATAAGGGGTTGATGGAACAGTCTCATTGAACCATGGAGGATTATACCATCTACGGAACTCTCTTTCTTTGCTTGAATACAAGTGACCAGGTGGGAAAACCTCAAAATGTTCACAATCGTCATTCAGTCCTTTTAATTCTGATGCAATCCAAACAGATCCTAAAATAACAAAGATGTTCCAAACTTGTCACAAGTTATTCAATTCAAAAAACTTTGTTGTTTTATATAGTTATGAAATAGAACACATGAACTCAATGCAAAAGCAGGGTATATAACTAAAAATTACCATCTAGTCCCCAACCAATGTACAAGGAAGTGACCCCTATAGCATCCCTTGCAACTAGGAAACTATTGTCACGAGTATCCAGCAGAACAAAAGAGAATATACCATCCAACATGTCCACAAAGTTTTCACCATACTCCTCATACTATCAACACAAAAATACCAAAATCAATACAAAGCAGTTCATAGTAACTAAAACTCCAATAATGATTAATGATTAACAGTAACAATCATATTCTATATAGTACAATAGTTAGCAAATTTTAAATAAAGGTTTACGACTGCAACCTGGACTATGACATAGTGGTTTTTTATGTTTTCAAAAATCAAAATCATAACGCGACCACAATTGAGGCTGCATTAGTCACATTTTATGCAATACTTCATAATGTAAGGACTGCGATGTAGCCGCAACTATTATTGTGGCAATTATTTAAAATATTGATAATTATTTTATATGAAGAAATGTATTTATTTTTTTATTTTTTACATAAACATGAGTAAATCAAAATAGATAAAGAAGACTAACCAAGTGTGCAATAACATCACAGTCACATTGTGTACGGAATTTGTGGTTAGGCAATTGCTTCCTGAGCTCTTCATGATTGTAAATCTCTCCATTCACCTGTTTATTTATGATACAATTTATATGTTACCACACCATATTATAATATATAGTATGAGAAATGTAAACCATATAATAATAGGATTAATATTTTATGAGGCATACCGTGACAATAATAGATTTGTCTTCGTTGAAGAGAGGTTGATCACCAGAAGCTGGATCAACTATGGCTAACCTTTGGTGAGCCAAATAGTTATCACCGTGTTGGTGGAGCCCACTCCAGTCTGGCCCACGGTGCTTCAATCTGTGATATCATCATATATACCCGCACAAAAATATTAATAATGTTTTAGATAATTTGCAATTTTTTTATAGATTTAATTTATAATGACAATTGGTATAAATAGTTTTTATATTATTAGTTAAATTATACTAATAAATATATTTGACTTTTATCATAACTACATATAAAGATATATTTATGAATTATTTTGATTAATGTACGACAATTAATTTTTTTTTATAATAGCATAAAAATATTAATAAATTTTTTCTAAATTTTTGTTACTCATATTAATGAATATTAAATAAATTTTACAATAAAATGTAAAAAATTAGTATAATATTTTATAAACAATAAAATCATATTGTTTTTATAAAATATATTTTTTTAAATATACAAAAATCGATAAATAACTCTTTAATTCATGAAAATGATGATCATTAATTTATTGATTTCGAAAACAAATGTACCAAAACAATTTATTTTATAAATTTACTGAAGAAACTCCCAAATATTAATATTAATACGTGATTAATCTAAATTAATTATTAATTAACCAAAATTACTTATTAATTACTCAAATTGCACTTTATAATACATGAATGGGCAGTTAAAATTTCCACGTGCACTTTCACGACAAATTAACTAACCCCTTTTTCGTTACTCATGTTTTGGAGTTTTTGTACTAAAAATAACAATAATTGCATTGCAGGCTGGACCCCACATCCCACTTTTTTAATAGCTAATTATTATGTATAAGTAATATGATATGTGTCATAGTTGTCCAGTTACCTTGTCAAAGTCAATCATGTTTATCCTAAGTTACTTTTTACAATTGAAAAACAACGTGGCTCTAATATGAAGAGGTAATTATAATTTCATCATTTACATATAATCCCTTAAAATATTGGATGAACTCAACAGTACTAGACACTAGACATCACCATGACAAATATTTAAATACTTTTATAGCCAAATATGTTTTAGTATTTTTAGCAATTAATTGCTAAAAATACCTATACCCTCTTAAAAGTAAAACGTCTTGAACTTTCATTGATCCATTCCTCATGAATTCTCAATATTAAAAAACTCTATGGCAATTTTTTTCATTTAAATATCAATTCCTTGATATCAAAACTCAACCTCCCATGAACTTGTAAACCACAAAAATAAAAACTCTTAAACCACAAAAAATCTAGAAAGGGAAAAGAGTTTGATCATGGAAAGAAAAGACATGCAAAGCAAAAAAAAAAAAAAACTTGTTTTTGGTCAACACAAAACAAAAGATTTCGAATATCAACATTAAAGAAGAATTTTAATATATATTGTGTAAGTAGAAAATGAGAAGAATTATTGCCTGCGAGAAAGCTCAAGGATGCGGACCCTTTTAGCTTGTGAATCATCCGAACAACCAAGTACGGCAAGTATGCCACACATTTTGATAATTAATCAAGACAAAATTTATTAAAGCTTTTGAAACCAAAAAACCTTTTTAAGAGGGTTTTTGAAAGATTGAAAAAAACAAAAAAGAGAAGGAATGGATAAAATGAGAAAGAGGATAATGATAAAGAAAAATCGAAAAACAAGGAGCAAAGTGTGTGGAATAGACAACACGTAGAATGGTTACAATTCGAAGTGTTAAGTACACCTTCCTTCAACGTACACGTATTTATATGCGAAAGGCGGGTGTTAAACGGTGTCGTTTCGGTTTTTGTTAAATTATAAATTATTAACCGGCAACCGGGTATTGGAGGTCACTCTACACCGGACGGGACCACCGCTTCTTTCGTCTTGCCTCACGCCACGTGCTGTGACGTGGTTTGCTATGGGATACTTTTGTCACCTTATATTGTTAATTATTTATTTTGGTACAAAATGTAGTATTATTTATTGTAATTATCATTACCACTGTTATCTTTTGACAAAATTAACACCACCATTATTGTTGTTGTTAATGTTATTTGTTTATTCTTTTAATTTGATTCTAGTTTATGCTTGAGCGATTTGCTGCTTCCTCCCAATAATTTGCCATTAAAATATAAGGTTTATCCATACTATTCCGTTTTTGTTGCTAGGTCGCCTTGTGTCCATTTTTCACGTGTACTAATAATTTAATAGTAGGAAAATGTTTAGGTAATTTATTTGTTTTCTCTTTTTGACTAAAAAAGTTTTGAAATTCTCTATCTTTATCCATAAATTAATTTGAATTCCAAGCGGAACAAAGATGAAACCCAATATTTCATAACAATTTAATTGAATTTAAAATTATGGGGTTAATCAAACTTTTTTTAGGGAAGGGTTCAAGTATATATGACGTACGTATTACATATATATATATATATATAATCTATTTTTTTAAAAAAGTCTAAATAATAAGAGAGTGAAAGTATTAAAAAAGTATAAAAGTTTAACGTTCTGTTTTTTTCTTTCATTATTTTAAATATTATTTCGTATTAAATAGCATCATTTGTATTTCATATTAAATATTATTTTTAAAATATATATTTGTAATTGTTATGTGTATTAGGGGATAATTAAAACAAATCATGCAACAAAAAATGAAAACTACAAAAACATCTTGTGTAATACTTTTGCTTAATCGTACTTTTAAAATAAAATTAAGTTTATCAAACGTAATTTTAATGTAATTCAAAGGAAAAATCAAAATATATTTTTCATTTAAAAATTATGTTTAACGTGAAAAATGAAAATTAATCAAAATTGATGAATATAATAAGATGAAATCTAAGTTGAATTTAAAAAATTGCGAGTAAATTGTTTATCATAAATAAAATCTATAATTGAACTTTATTTATTTTTAAAATTTTAGGTTTAATATTTTTTTTTTAAATTAGAGAAGAATAATTGCATCCTAATAACATATTAGGATTTTTGTTATTTACTTGTATAGTATATATATAACTGAATAATTAATTAATTAATTAATATAATTAACTAATCAATTAAAATATATAATAAGTTTAACATTATTAATAAAATATTATTAATTGATTTTAATTTGTTGGATAAGTTATCCACAATTTCATAAATGAAACTTATACATTCCACTTAAAATAAAAGTCAATCAATTGCTGCTTATTTTCAACAAACCTGCGTGGCGGTAACTTGCGTGACATGTAGATCCTTACGCGTTATCGACGTGGCCATGTGTAGTGAAAACTCTTAATCGATTTAAAAAGTGAAACACAAATTAATTTAAAAGATTAAAATTTAAATATGTATTTTATCTATCTAAATATATCTCTTTTTTCCGTTAGTCTTTGTAATCTTTATTAGATTTAATTTTTATAAAATTAGTCTTTGTAATTTTTTTTAAATTTAATTTCTATAAAATTAGAGAGGATTCAATTTTAATTTCTAACGTCAAATCAACATTAAAAGAACGAATAATTTTTAAAAAATTCTAAATTTTTTTTTTTAATTTTAATTCATAAATTTGTTATAAAATAAGATTAATTATTAAATGATCAATAAATAAATTTATTAATTAATAATATAAAATTTTTAATTTTTAATAATACAAAACGTTGATATATATTTATAAGCTCAAATATCATCGCAATTTATAATTTTTTTTTTAAAAACCAAAA
>JBBPBS010000276.1:21730541-21754683 GCA_037974835.1 Cicer judaicum | reverse complement strand
ATAATAATAATAATAATAATAATAATAATAATAAAATAACGCTATATCAAAATGAGAAACAAAATAATGTTGTATATACACGAACATATTACAAAAACAAAAATAAAACCGAATAAAATTTATGTTAAAATCCTTTATTTAAATAAAAAAATAGAAAAATATATGAACCTTCCTTATTTGAGTCAATGTATGAACCTTATTTAAATATAGACGAGAGAGATAAATTCCTGCTCTACATTTTTTAGTCAATGTATGAACCTTCCTTTTTATTTTTTAAACAAAAATACAGTGTAATAACGTCACATAATTAATTTAACATCTCAATTATATTGACACATAAAATTAATTACATATTATTCAACATTCTTAAATATTATTAAGTAAAAATATACTATAAATATTATTTAATAAAATATTAATATTATTTATGCATCTTCTTCTTTGCCGGTTGACATATTGTAGAGGAACTACAACAGAGCTTCATTATCCATTTTCTGTAGTAATAAAGTTCTCCTAAATATTATGTGTTATATTATAATCTCTTCTTTTCTCTACCTTCTCTGTTTGAATGATAAATATTTTTATAATTTAATATTTCAATAAAAAAAAAAAGTAAAGCTTAATAAAAGAAGTTATTTAGTCTAAATTAAAAACAATTTTTTTACAAATAACTTACGGCCCCGGGTGTCGCTGTTAACTTATCACGATGATAATGTTGATTTGGTGACTGAATTCGATGATAATGTTATTCTAGCTATCTGAAAATGGATATACCATGGAATATAGAATTTCAGTGATTAATTATTTTATTTGTTAGTTTTTACAGTACTTGTGTTTTGGACTTGCGGTGATACAAATATGGTTTATATTCGGTTGTATACGGATTCGCTCCCAAAATCTGTCTACATCCACTGAACCGACTCTCTAAGTACGACATGCATAGTCGATTGCAGTTAAACAAATTTTATATTATTTTATTCATGATAATTGTTATATTATTCAAAATATTTCATTTTTATTATATTATTTATTAAATTATATATAATTTATTAATGGTATAAAAATATTTATACGACAATCATGACTATTAAATTATTTTTCATTTAAAAAACATTATCATTTTTTTGTTGTTCATGTTATTAATAATTTGTTTAATATAGTATTATATAATTTATATTGAAATTTTAATAAAAAAATATATGCATAATTTAATTGTTCCCTTTGTCTTGTTCGCCCATTCAATCATCCTTCAAGCCATTCAATGTATAGTTGCCGCGTCTGAACATGTGGAAGTGGATAAGATTGTTTCTTTTTTGGCTTTTGTGTCCTATTTTTCGATTTGCCGAATATGCGATTTTGACATAGCGGTTTGGCAAAATCGCAAATGATGATGTGATTTTAGTGAAATTCTATTGCAGTCATAATGTTATTAAACTCACGGTTAATTTAAAAGAATTTAATAGTATATCAGTTATTTATCTTTATTATTTTAGAAATAATTATTATATAATTCAATGCCATTGTAAATATTTTTTTATACTGAGAGTACATAAAATTAAATTATAGTTTAAATTATATATTTAATATCCATGTCTAAAAGTGGTAATTTGAAATTTGAATATTAAATAAATGGGTAAATACTACGTATAGTCATTTTTTTTTTCAGTTAACGTTTTAATTCTTTATCTTTTTTTCTCCCGATATAGTCCTTTATTTTAATTTTAAGTGAATTTAATCTTTTAAGTTTTAAAATGTTAACAATGTTACCCTTTTTTTTTACAAAAATTCATCAAAATTTTCAAACAAAACTCATAAATTTAGTTATATTCTTTAACATAAAATAAACTTTATCAAATTTGTAGCTCAAATCTTCAAATAAATTTATATTTGTCATTCTTTATTTGATGTTGTTAGAGATGAAAATATGAGTTTATTTAAAGATTTAAGTTATGAATTTGATGAAATTGCATTATATTGAGGATGATAATTAATTTTATGGTTTTGTTTGAAATTTTTGATGAATTTTTTGAAATTTTGCAAAAAATAAGAATAATATTGTTGACATTTTAAAACATAAAAGATCAAATTGTCACTTAAAATTAAAATAAAGGACCAAATTAGAAAACAAAAATATAAATAACTAAAACATTAACTGAAATTAAGTTAATGGACTATAGGTGGTATTTATCCTAAATAAATAAAATATCTTCATAAGTTAAGAATTATGCTCCGGATGGGACTGCGATCCATCAACCACTTCTTGTTGGCCATTAGCCCAATCCACCAAATAGACGAAGTACTCGGCCTCAAGGATTGCTAAACACAAACGTTTATATGTCAAAATTTTCCTCTCAGTCGATCATAGTCGTTCAACGGAATCAAACGATGATCAATTTTTGCGTTGGATAACCTGCAACAACATAATTATCACTCTTCTCTAAGAACTACTATCTAAAGAGTCACACCTTCAGAAACAAAGTATTTATTGGTTCATCACCTACCACTTCCCTCCACTCTTACTGAATTGGAGTTGGAGTGCTTGCAGGTACTCTCATTAAGAGCGCAACCACCATCCACAATCATACGCTGACACCAAAAACTATCTTCGGTTGTCTTCAAGGATCCTAACCGAATTAATTTATAAAATGAAATCTTTTGGTTTACTATTGAGAGATTTTCACATTTGTACTTATATTTAATTGAGCAAACAACTATTTTAATATCTAAATGTGTGATGTCTTGTTACTATAATTCGTAAATGTATGAAATTGTAAACATATTTTTAGCCTAATTTTAAAATTGTATTAGCCAATATCAAAATTGTAAACTTTTGTTTTCACTTATTTTATTAGACTATTTTTGCCCAGATTCACACTGATGTTAACTAATTTTTAAAAATCTATAAACGCAATTGGGAAATTTAATTAAAAAATATATATTATCAAATGATCGTTGTCCAACGATAACATTTAGTCAACAAACCTAGGTTTCATTATGCAATTTCTTCTTCTCATATTTTATTTTTTTGTCTATCGGGAACTTCTTTCTATGGAAAAAAGAAATCATAAAAAAAATCTTAGATTTTGTTAACCAAATACTATGTTGGACAATAATCATGTGACAATATATATTTTTATTTTAAGTAAATTTCACGCACAAGTTTTTAAAATGAGTCCACATTAACTTGAACATGTCGAAATCAAAGGGCACAACTTTTGTAAAATAAGATAAAATTAAATGGATAAAATTGTTATTTTAAAAAATAATGGTGCTAAAATCATCAAATTGTGAAACTTAGGAGACTAAAAGTGTAATTCACCAAAACCTAATAAATTTTGGCTATTAGACGTTCCTAAGAGATATTTTTTTATATACATTGTATGCATTGTTTAATTCGATCACATTTGATTTTTGACTAATTTTGAGTGAATTGATACATCCTCGGAATTTTGTTTTCATGGTCAAGGAAAAAAGAAACTAAAGGTTTATTTGGTTTGGTGGTTGTGAATTCTTGGTTTGAAAAGCCATAATCAAATATGTACTTCAACCCATTCTTGTTTATCGTATGAATTTAGTTCTTATCCCAATGACTTTGGGTGACAAGAGGAGGATTAACATATGGTCTCAACCTTGGTTGAGAGATTCGTCTAATGCATACCTAACCACCAGCCTTAACTCGAACTAGAGAATGTGTGTAGGAGACCTCATAAATCAAGATCGAATGCAGTAGGACCAAGATTAAATCAAAAGCATACGAGCTCCAAGAGATGTAGTTGAAATTTTGAAGATACCATTATGGTACAATCAGTGGCGGATCTTGTACAAATTACTTGGGGGAGTGGGAGAGCGACAAATATTAATTAAAATATTATAATTGAAAATTTTAAAAGTCATGTAGTTTTTTTAGAATTTCACACAATTTACACATAGTACACATGTTGAAAAAGTTAGAATTTCAATTCTCACAAGTTTTATCATCTCCACAAGTCACACAATGCACACAAGTTTTTAGAACTTCACACAATTCAATCAAATAAAATATATTCATTTTACGATTTTCATCTTTGTCGAAAACTTTCTTCTTGAAAATTGCATCAATTTTCTTATGTTTAAACATCGTGTCACTCCTAAAAAAATACACATATTAATTACAATAATTCACAATTTAAAAATAGTATCACACTATGTCATATATTATGTCATATATCAATGGTTAACATGTAAAAATTTACTAATAATTAGTAGTTGAACTACTAACTAGGGTGTTAGAGTTTTTCGTTCGAGCTTAGTTAGTCTATCCTTTGATATTAGGTAGTTTATCTATCTATATAGAACTTGTTGTATTAATTTTTATTATATTTTATTAGCATGAAAACAATTATGTAAAGGTGTGAAGATTGAAGGATCAAATTCGAACAAGCGAGTTGAAGATTGAAATTTAAGCAAAATGTGAAGTACCAAGACTTCAAGGACAAATGGAAATGTGGATTTTCGAAGGCCGACACTTTGGAAGTTTTTTGTATTAGAAACTTGATAAAAAAAGTTATGAAACAGTTAAATAAGTTGAAAAGAAACACACATGACGTGTCCAACAAAGACTAGCCGTTGCACCACTTAGTCTATAAATAAAAAATTTATCGTAGTTTTTAGTTGACATACAATTCATTCAGAAAATTGACTAAAAGATGTACACCTCCACCCTGTTCGAATTCTAGTCTATCTGACTTTTCGAATGTTAATGTATGTTCACGTTCCTAGTTAGTTCAATTATTTGTTTTTTATGATTTTATTTTTTTTGTTTATTATTTTGCAATTTTTGTTTTGACTTTTACAACTAATAAATTGATTCCATAAATCTATCAACTTAGAGTTCGTAACAATCTAATTCGAGTTATAGATTGATCTTCAAATTTATTTATTGATGGTTGTAAATATGACCGTCAACAAAGTTATAACTTGTGATGTGGTTATACTTTCACTTGATGGAGAAAGGAAAAAGTCATTGATACTAGTAACATGAGAGTTCTAGAAAATTGGCATATGGTGTAGATAGCTAAAGTCCCAAGCAAAGTAAAAGTCTTCCTTTGGAGAGCTTTGAAAGGTGTCCTCCCTACCCGCTCACGTCTCGCACACAAAGGAGTTCAATATATCCCCGACTCTGTAAGTTGCTTGCAAACGATAAATAATGAACGACACCTATTCGTGGGTTGGCCAGCAGCCCAAAAAGTCAAGCTAAACATGCTCAAGGTTTTACTGAGTTTATTTAGATCCTTAGCCAATTGCCTTGACATCTTATATCCATACTTGCGATAACACTGGTCGATTTGGTGGAAGAGGAATAAAGCTATAGAGGAAGGTTCAATCCATACTTAAATTAAGTCTCAAAGTTTCCATGTCTAAAACCTCTTTCAATTTTTTTTTATTAAGTTTATTAATATTATACATTTTTATTGAAATAATTTTTCAAAATCTTTGTCTATTATTTAATTATTTTTTATGAACATAAGATAGTGATGTATGGACTCGATATTTTACCAATTGAAATGTTTTTTTTAAACTTCTTTTGAAATTATGTTACTCGAAAATATTTTAAAAAAAAAAATCAAAAACTTTTTAAATAATTTTTATAAAAAAAATCGAAACATTTTCAATTGAGATTTCTTTTGTAAAAAATTAAAATTTTAGGGTTTGATTTTAGTTATGAGTGTTTTTTTTATTGGAGTATTTTTAAAAATGAAATTTTTTATTCTTCAACGCATAGGTTAGATCTAACATTTACATTTTTTTTTTTGTAAAATTGACACTTATGCGCGAACAAACAACAGACACCACCTATTGGTGGCAAAAATGTAATTTCAATGTAACACTCTTCCTTGAAGAGAAAATGTTTGAGCACTAGGACAGCGCAGATGCTATGAAAAGTCATCGAATTCTAGCAAATGATTTAGGAAGCATTTTGTAAAAATGCAAGCTGAGTCTATCAAATTTAAACAACTTTAGGATACATTTTATTCGGAAGCAATCCAATCAAATTGCTCATTCGTTTTATGCAAGTCCAATGTTTTTTGAATTTATTCTTATGAACGAAAAATTATAAGTTTATTTCTGCTTAAAAAAAAGTCAATTTCAAAATAAAAGTTTGTTTTTGGTAAAATAATGTTAAATTATTATTTTTTATTTAATTTCAAAACAAAAAATAAGTTTAATAATTCTAATTTGTTTTAAAAAAAAAACTTTACATGTGATTGATAAGTGAACGTTAGTGTTACTTTGACAATCACCAACATCACTACATCTGACCACCTCTACTAGTTTTAACCACAATCTCCAATCACCCACCTTCCACCAACTATCACATCAACCATCTACATCTCACAACTGCCGACCACCATCTCTAGTTAGTGACCAACCATATTCGACCATTGCCACAACCATCGATCACCTACTTCCAACAACCGTCGACCATCATCTCTTACCTCCATTTTCAACCATGATCATCAACCAACGACTCCCCAACATTACTTTCAACAACCACCAACTACCACCACTTCGACAACTTTCAGTCACACTTCCACCACCACTGAAAATTGAATACTCAAAACTGAAATTAAATTTAAATTTTAAAAATTTTAAAATATAAAACCAAAAACCACATGTTGTTTTTTAGTTTTAAAAAACTATTTTTAAAATTAATTTTCAACCACCAAAGATGTTACTAGATTTAGTTGCGACCTACATCGCCCTCTTTAAGACGTTTTGTACCACTATCAAAAATTGTGTAAGTCAAACGATCAACCACGATGTCCCTGTGATAAAACTAATCACAAACACTTTATCTGTTTTTCTAATACACTGTAGAAAATCGTTCTAGAATTACACTATCTAAATATGGAGATTAAAGTCACTTGATAATATGGTACGAAGACCACTCGAATATCTGAACGGACAATATTTTGGTAAGGGACAGAAAAATATGAGATAGAGGTAAAAGGTGAGAAAAGAGAAAATTCAGTAAAGTTCAGAGTTTTGGTGTAGATTGTAAATTGAGTGAAATCATCTATTTAATGAAGAATTCTACAACCAACTGGAGCATAAAACGTGGCCCATATTGACAAGATCTTCAAAAGAATCACACACCCAATTTGATCGGGTATGCGAAACTGTCATGCGAGCATTTTGACTGGGTCACGCAAAAAATTGGGAGGAGTTAAACACGGATCGAGTAAGTTGTTGACTCGGTGGAGGACATAAGAAAAATGTGGAGAAAAAGAAAAATGTGTGCTAAAAAAATTATTATTTTTTCTTTCCATGTACTGAAAAATAATACACTAGTTAACTCAACTCAAACTTAGCCCAACCCACCTGAGATGGCCAAATGGACAGAGGGCAGGTACAAGCGCGTCTTGTGGTTGTTTTGAGTATGTTCTCTTTCCTTTACAAAATTTTGATATCATTTGGGACACATCTCAATGGTCGTACCTCTACCTTAATAGTGTATGATATCGCTCTTATGTGGGATTTCTACATTTTTATCAATTCACACAACACTAGCTCTAACTTTCAATAGTTAGTGCTTAAGTTCCAACATCATTTTCATCAAACCCCTGTTTAAATTTAAAAAGAGTTTATGATATAACAACAAACGATTCTACAAGATTATGCATAAATAAAGGTTGTTTTCGACTTGAACTTTTTCATAGTAAGATTCATATTCAACAAGAGCGACTCATAATCTTGAAATCTATATCTGAAATCAAACCTACACACAACTTTTTCATAGAGTGTATTTTCAAAAGTCCATGCATTAAAAGCCTAACACATATATCCTATTATAGTGAACACTCTAAAAATTATGCATCAATACTCTATAGGAAGCGGCCCCACTTCCACATTAACATAGGTGAATATAGCAAAAATACTCTTATAGGTAGGTACTCCACTCCACATAGATTATAGATCTCATTGAGAACTTCTATTACCTCATCCTATCATCGCTTCAATATCATGCTTCTCTAATTTATAATAACATGTTCATCTCATATCACTTCATGATTTGTTATTATCCATTCAACCTAATTCTTCAGATTTCTATTCTTTTTGGTCAGGTTACCATCATGAACAAATCATTTATCTATAGGCAATAGTCTATTCCTTTTGGATACGTTTCAGAATTTTTCTCCAGCTAATCCTTTCATCAAAAGCTCTGCTAAGTTTTCATCTGTGTGAACATGATCTACTCTAACAGCTCCTTTTGAGAGTAACTCTTTAACTATGTTGTGCTTACAATATATATGTCGTCTCTTACCGTTGTAATAACGATTCTAATTTTTTTGCAATAGTTGCGACACTATTGTAGAGGATAAACACAACTGACATCGATTTTTCCTATAAAGAGATCTTAGCTAGCAAACATCTCAACCAACTTGCTTACTCACCAATTGTTGTTAGTGTTATCATTTCAGACTCTATAGTGGTTTAATCCAATTTTGTCTATTTCTTCGATTTCCAAAATATCATTCTTTCAACTATGCTAAATATATAGCCACTTATTGCTTTGGAGTTATCTGATAAGGTGTTACAATCAACATCATTGTATCCTTTAAGGACAATAAGACATTTTTTATAATATAATATGAGATTCATGCAGGGGCGGCAATTAGATCTAAATTCAGTGGGTACCCGCAAAAAAACACCCACAATGGGTAGGATAAAAATCTGCATAATGAGTATGGGCATGGGAAAAAGTAATTATCTGAAAAATTAAGCGAATTTAGGTGCGGGTGCATATACTATAGTATCCACCTCGCCATGCACCCGCACTTATATAAATATATTATTTATTGATTTATTATATTAGTATTTAGTTTAATTAATTGTTTTCTTTTATTTTTTTTTAATATTTATTAATATCATTGGACCACTATAATATTTATAATCGAATAATAAACGTTTGCAATTTTTTTTAAGAATTTGATTATGAAGAATAGGTAACTAATTGTGATTTTATAACTAAGAGCTATGTCTTATTAATCATGACTTTATAATTACACTTGCAACTTCCTATCAATTGTTTTTATATATCTAGAATAATATTGTTGTAAGATTTGCATCTTCATAAAGTATTATTATGGTTATTTGAATGTATATTGTAACGAGTGTTCATTTGAAATGTTTGGAGTTAGAAAATATTTTAATTTATAATACTTTATGATTGGATTTGGATAATTTTTAAATTTAATCACAACGTTATCATTTATTTATCAATATATTTAAGTTAAAGCGTGGGTAATGGGTATGGGCACGAGCACTTAAGTACCCAAAGGATAAGGGTATATGTATTATAGTTGATATCTAAGAGGGTATGAGTATGGGTATTTTTTTAAACCACGAGTATAGGGACCAGTACTATAGTACCTATCCATTGTTATTTCTAGATTCATGGTCCTTTTAAGATATCTCATGATTGTGTCAATAACGTGTAACTGCTCCATACTAGGTATACTGGTAAACCTGCATAATAGTTCTAAAATGCAGGCAATATCAGGTCGAGTACAATCAATGGCATACTTGAAGCTGCCAATGATGCTCATATATTCAATTTGTCTAACATATTTAACAGTGTTTTTGAAAAGTTTTAACTTGGATCATATGGTGGGCAAATCGGTTTAAAGTCAACAACAATTCCAAGAATTAAATTCTCTTCTCTGAGGTTTTCATATCAAATTTGTTACATAACATATTTATAGCATGAATTACCCATTGTCATATGATCATGCACACACATTGTTGGAAAATCAAGAGATATCATTTAAAATCATTCTCAAGAGCGAAAATTACCGATTGTGATGAGGCATAATATATCATATATACATATATAGTGTTCATTTCTTCCTTACTGCCATAGTGGACCTTGTATGTTACAAGCGCAATTTATTTTATTTAATTAAATCATTATTTAACTACATAATTCTTTAATTAAATTTTCACTTTCCGATTTAACCTTTCTATATAGGCTCCCACTTAATTGGCAATAATACAAAATATTAAATATTATAAACAATGAGTGACATCTAGCAATGCATCATTGCTACCCAATTATTGAGAAAATCAATCATACAATTTAAATCTTACCGTAACCAATATGTAATGTGCAGTAAGTGTCCCTTTATCCAAATGTTTTAATTGAACACAAGACATAAAAAATGTCCTCTTTGTTATGTCCAATAATTTTTTTTTCGATTCTCAAGTATATGTGCAATCACTAATGGACCCAATATCTTATATTAGTTCATTTTGATGTGGACACACATTTCATATATCACTGTATCGAGAGGCCCAAGACACAAATCCTATTATGTAGGAGGGATGAATCTTTTCTACATCATTCACATCACTCTATATGGTTGATTTTTCTGTTATAGATAATGGTTGATAGTCTCATAGTGTATAGTTCTCCAAGTAGGGATCATAGTCAATTCAAGTTGAATGACTACTCACTTTGGTCACATGAGAATCGTTAGTGACACTTGCATAACTATTTTGTAATGTGCTCATAGCATATCAATCTAGTAAAAATATTATTCCTACTATTTATACATATGTGAAGACTTGATATCTCATATCCATGACCCATGAGATATGATCATTAGTGTAACACCCCAGTCATTACCGTTACTGGTAGTGCTACCTCACGACCTTCTCGCCCCTTATCCACCTAGTGGAAATAGCGAGTTTTTACCTTCCGTGGAATTCAAGCTCGATACTTGGGAGATAATTACCTCCTCCACAGAGTCCCAGTGGCTTCCGTGAGGTACCATTACTGGTAACAGTAATGGTCGGGGTGTTACAATTAGTATACTCACATAATAGTTTCAATGCATTATTATTGTTTCATTTAATAGTAAAACTTGACTACAAACTGTTGAAGAATAGTGTCATTATGCTTAATAGGTTTCACAATTAAGTCACACTTAATGTTCCATTAAATAGATTAACTATTATAAGGACTTTATTATACTTTAAATAAATCCACATAATAAATTATAAAGCCTCATATTACCATTAACTAATAGTAAGTGTCATGATACAAATAACAATCAAGAAAATATTGTTGGCCTCTAAGGCTAACTTTAACAATCTCCCACTAGCATTAGAGACAATCAAACATACTCTAAATATTCATTGATCTAGTGTGACCATTAGACTTATGTTGACCATTTTGACCACAATGGAAAGAAGTACATTTCTTTGCAAGCCCACCTATTGGTTTTAGGTTGTAAGTACTCTCATTGGCTTTCGCCTTGACCTTGTCCTTCTGTTGCCTAAACATGGGCCTAAGAATTGTTCCTTAACCCTTGCCCTTACCAATTTGTACCATCATTATGGTCTTATTGTTTCCTTTAATGATGTTCTGCTCAATAGTTCTCAACATTCCAAGAGACTCTAGTAATGTTTTAGCCATATCCTTTGTATAGTAATGCATGACAAATTGGTTAAAATTATCTGACAATGATTGCAAGATGACATTTATTGCTAGTTTAAGGCTCAAATGGAAATCCATTCCTCTTCAAGTTCTCAATATACTCAATCATCTGGAGTACACGAGGCTTGGTTGGATTTCCTTCCAAAAGTAGAGGAAAAGAGCTCTTGACACTTAAAACCTCAATTGACGAACCTTTACTTTAAAAAGTATTTTAAGCTGTTCGATTATATCAAATGTGAAGTAACAATGTCGATTTACAAGAAAGGGGGGTTTGAATTGTAAATGTGCCTTTTAAAAATTCCTGTTAAAACTTAAGAAAATAACTCAAGAATGATCTTGGTTATGAAAATAGAAAACGGAGAACGTTCTTGGTTTTTGTTTAAAAACGGAGAACGTTCCTGGATTAGCAGAAAATCAGTTTATGTTATCTCAGTTAATCAAATCAGTATAATAAAGAGAGAGATAGGAAAGAGAATACCACACAAAGATTTATCCTCGTTCACCCAACGTGGGTTACGTCCAGTCCTCACACTGTGAGATTTTCCACTAAGTGTTTAAAAGCAAGTAACCTTCTTGATCTTACAACACCTATTCTAGATCCACCTTGATCTAATTCAATCTCTATTACTTTCCACCCATAAAGCAATAACAACACCTATCTAACCTTGATAGGATGTAATCTTTAAACAAACTATAAAAAAAAACTCTTATAGTTTGAGTTTTTACAATTTGATTGTTTTGACAGAATCTAAGATTTCTCAACTCTTGTTTGAGAAGTGATTCTTTACAAATGATTTAGTGCTGATTTTGCAATCTAATATATGAATATATAGCAGCTGCTGTTTTGCGAAAGCAGAATGTATGATTCTCTGTTTTGCAGAATTTCAAGTGTATGTGATGATTGATTTATGGATTTCTTAGCACTTGAATTTCTTGCCTTCATACTGGATAATGGCCTTCTATTTATAGGCTGAAGATGCACTGGATAAGTACGAAAGAGCTGTTGGAGAGGCCATGCTTTTTCTGGTTTAAGGCAGTACTTTTTTTACTTTTGGATTTAGCATTTAAAGCAGTCCTGTACTTTTCTGACAGTGTCCTTTATGTTTCTCCATTGATCTTGGATGATACATTCTCCATCTTGAGTCTTGAGTGCAGCTGGAGAAGATTAGAAACGAATTGCAGGCTGAAACAGAGAGAATGCAAGGCTGCTGTTGATGTGCAGAAAAACGGAGAACGTTCTTGGTTTTTGAGTGAACGTTCTTGAGCTTAAATAATCATTCTGGAGCTCCCGTTTTGATCAACCTGGATTTCTTTTGTAATTTCCTTGCCATATGTCAAGATTGAGTGAGCTTTCTTGACATTTGAATTTTTGGAGTTCTTCAAGCTATCATGACTTTTGTCCAACTTTGAGTCCTTTTAACTTTTAGATCAAATAGCCTTTTTGGGCTTGGATGAAACCTACTTGTTCCTTGCCATGTACTGAAACCTACTTGTTCCTTTCAAGGCAAACTCTTTGATAAAGATGTAGAAAAAGTTTGAACAACATGTTGTGATGAACTTTTTTGAGGCTGGAGCTCTTTCTCTGTTTTAGTGTTCTTGTTGCTGTTTTCTTTGCTTTGCTTGATTAAATTCGCTCAAAAGCACAAGTTAAATTAACATAACATTTAGAATCATAATTAACATTCTTAATTAACTTTTTGTTT
The DNA here is from genome assembly GCA_037974835.1 of Cicer judaicum. Classification (NCBI taxonomy): domain Eukaryota; kingdom Viridiplantae; phylum Streptophyta; class Magnoliopsida; order Fabales; family Fabaceae; genus Cicer; species Cicer judaicum. Next base: position 21,741,498 of record JBBPBS010000276.1, on the reverse strand, counting down.
GTTTTCATCAAAACATTACATTGAGATTTTGTCTCAACAAAATGCCTCCATGTTCTCATGATACTTTTGTAGGCCTGAGTTCATGATTGCAAGCATACACTAAAAGAAAACACTCATTTTATGGCCAACTTAAAAAATATTTTGTGGCCGAAAAAAACCCTCACCAATTATTGGCCGAAAAAGCTCTCACAAATACTAAAATTCAAATTGGTTGTTATTTGTGGCTGAAAAAACCCTCACAATTGACTAAAATTTCAGCAGGATTTTGTGGCAGCCTAAGCCCTCACAAAATCATAATGTTGGAGCATAGTGAGAGCTTAGGCCGCCACAAAATCCTGCTGAAATTTTTGTCCTTTTCTGAGGACTTTTTCAGCCACAAAATCACACTTTTATGAGCATAAATACCGTCACAAAGGAAACATTTTGTGAATGTCTAGGCTGCCACAAAGGCCCAATGTTCTTTCTATCTTCTTTCTACAAATATTTTTTTCTCCAACTTTTCTCTCTACTTTTTCTCTTGAATTTCAGTAAGTTTTTATTTTATATTTTGTTTTTTAATGTTATTTTTTATTTGAAGTTATTTGTTTAATGAATATTATTTAATTTTTATCTTGACAATGGTACTATTGTGTTTATTGTGAAGAATTATTAGTTGTTTGCGAGCTTCAAGTCAGACATTATCCGACATCAAGTTAGTATGTAATGCATTTTAAATATGGATTAGTAATTTATATAATTATTATTAAAAAAAATTATATGGTAATAAAATATTTTTAAAATTAATATTTTATTTTAGAATGTAGAATATATTATTTTTAAAATTGGGTAAAATATTATTTTTAAACTTTAATATTAGTAAGATTTGTTAAAAAAAAGTACTGGTAAAATATTTAAATTGTCATAATTTAATAAAGAATCTCATAATTTATTATTAGTAATTTATAGATGCTAATAACAAAATAAGACTTTTGAAAAATAATACTAGTAAAATATTTGAATTGTCATAATTTATGATAAGAATTTTTTTGGAATGAAGGGTCTTAAACAACGTTTTGCTAACAAGGTTGAAGAGTTATTATGATGGAGGGAGCGGAGTTAATGATTAGAGGAATTATTATGATAGTTGATGTATTCGAATAATTTTTTTTTTGTATGAATATATTATACATTATTATTTAATTATGGTGTGTTTAACTTTTGATTTGTATGACATAATTTATTAATTTTGGAATATTTTATTTTGTTTGGTACTAGTAATTTAATTAATATTAATATTAAGATTATATTTTTATTTTTATTTTTATTTTTATATATAATATTTGTTTTAAATTTAAAATTTAAATTATATATATATATATATATTAATTTTTTATATATAATATCATTTTTTTAATATTAATTTCAAATTTTATAAAAAAAATAAATATTTTAAAAGTCACACCTTTGTGGCAGCCTAATCTCTCACAAACTATTTTTTTTTATCGTTTCATCTTTTATGGCGGTCTAAATCCTCACAAATGATAGATTTTTTGTAGCGGTCTTCACCCTCACAAACGTTTACTTTTATAAACAACTTTATCATTTGTGGTGGCTTAAACCTTCACAACTTTATTGCTTAGGCATACGTTTTTCGAGTACATACAACTTTATTTCTTGTTCCCGAAGAGTTATGATGTTTTGGTGCCAATCTAGAACGTTAGTTCCTGATAACTTTTCATTCTAAAGGATGTTTCGCAGTGAAATTGTGTTGATTATGTTTGCAGACATGGTTAGTCTAAAACAGAAAAACAAATATATAAGTATCATGTAAATAAACATATTTAACAGGTTTTTATTAAATATGTTCTCGCTATTGTACTCAAATCAATGGCGCTCACCATTTACTCGAAAAATTCCATTGGAAGATTTTCTAATGAGACCAAGATCCATACTTCACCTCATTTTAAGACATTTGAGATTATTCACTCAAAACACAGCTATTAAGGTAGAAAACTTATTTCCAATTATATCACATGTAATTGGAACAGTTGGGTGAACAACACTTGTTCTAATCCATCTAATGAATTAAATCTCAATCCATTTGCCTCTTAGTCCATTTCAATCCTATTGAAAACTTTGTTAAGTTAAACCCAATAGTTGGCATCCTATCGCGTCTCACCTATATAGAATAGTGTACTCAACTTTAGCATGACGGTGCCATGACATACATTATACGATATTGGTCTTGACGAGTACCACATGTTGGAAGACTTTAAAATTAATATTTAATTTGAGGGACTTTTATTAAGCTATCTTATCGACTTTTGTATTTCATACAAACATCTCTTAGTATGCAAGTATATATACTCTCACATTTTAAAGCATATGACATCCTAACACACATTTTACGTACCATGCATCAAATACGAAATATATAGGACTAGGTAATATAGTTACCACCACCTAATACGAAAGAAAAATCAACTATATAAATTATAAGTCTTTGACCTTTGTGATGACTTCTCAAACATATTCGCCAGCGCCATTGTTGTTGAGACAAAATCTCAATTTAATGTTTTGATGATAATTAAACAAAATGTTAATTAAGACTTCTAATTATGATTCTAAGTGTTTTGGTATTTAACATGTGTATTTGAGTGTGTCAAAACAAATTAGGTACCAAGTATTTCAAAGCAGATCTCATTAAAATTAAGAAAGCAAAAACATTTAAACCAAGATCGATCTTGACATATTTCAGTAAAACAAAGAATGTTTTTGACATGATCCTGGAAAACGAAGAATGTTCTCCACATATGTCATAATCAAGAATGATCAGTTTTCTTTGTGAAAGATTGGATCCTGGAAACTTTAACCATTTCATATCTTCATCAAGAATAAGCAAGGATCAATCTAAGTCTGAATTATTCCATAATTCAAAGGATTAAAGACGTGTTTCATGAAAAGCATAAAAAAAGATCATTCTTCTACTGAGGCATTTGCAAGTACAAATTTATAGGTTGTAAAGTGCACTAAGTTGTACTTCAATCAAGACCTGCATACTTAACTTAAAGCTATAAATCATCTCATACAACTGACAAGAATCATAAGTACAAGTTAGCTTATCTCCAAACAATTCGAAGAACGATCTTGGATGTCAAGAACGTTCCTGGATTCAGCATGAACTCTCTTGCTTTTTGGAAGATCTTATCCGTCCACTTTCTCATGACAACTAGTCTTATTTCAACAAATAAATGAGTTGTCCTAAGCTCTCTTGAGTATAGTTTGGGTAAATTGTAAGAAATCCTATCAAGGTTGATGGGTGGCCTGATTGAACTCCTTTCTGATTGAATTGTTTAAATTGTTTTGAACACTTAGTGGAAAATCTCACAGTTGTGAGGACTGGACGTAACCCAGATTGAGCGAACCAAGATATATCTATGTGTGATATCTCTTTTCTTATCTCATGGTTCTCAATTTTCTGCATTCACAACCAAGATCAATCTTGAGTTATTTTCATAAGTTTTTAACATGAAAGTTTAAATAGGAATATTACAATTCAAACCCCATTTCTTGTAAATCGACATTGCTACTTCAATTGTATGGTGTTACCTTCCATCACTGCTAATAGTTACAATTATTTACAATAAATTATTACGACACACAAGTCGTGTTTTAAAATAAACCACGACACATAGGTTATATTTAAATAGAATAAAATAACCACTAAAACCATAATTAAATACCTTAATAATTAATTATTTAATATATCTAAAAATATACTAATAATGATTCTTTATTATTAATAATTAATTTTGAACATCATATGTTTTAATAAATTCAAAATAAAAATTGTTGCAACTATTGTGTTCTGAACTCTAATTCAGATATTCATATCAATATTAAACAACAGAAAAACACATAATCGTTTTCTAACATGTTATAACAATATTGAGAGCACATATTTCACAAATATATTAAGCCAATAGTTATTCATTGAATATCAAATATATAAAGAGTACTCCTAACAAATAAGATTTATTTTATATGAATCGTATTCCATAAAATATTTATTTATTTAGACATGTTATCAAACAAGTAAACGAACACCTATGAAAATAAGGCATAAATGACCATGACTCTGATATCATCGTTGAGAAATCAAAAGATATATTTTAAAACAATTTTAAATTCATTCTCAAGACTGAAAAGTATCCATTGTTATGGATCACGCACATACAATATTTCACATGAGATTTATGTGTTTCACCCTTAAAGTGTTGAGGAGGACAAATCACCAACATCTTGATATGGTAGTGTTTCTATTTAGTCAACGCTATCGAGAGGCACAAGACACAATCCATATTATGCAGAAGTCGTGAATCTTATATACATCATTCACATCTCTCTAGATGATTTATTTTAAACTCAATAACCAATTTTATGATTATCCTATTACAGATAATGTTTGATTGTCTCAACTTATATAACTCTCCAAGTAGGGATTGTAATGACTTAAATTAGAAGAACTACTTGCTATGGTCACATAAGAATTGTTAATGACACTTATATAACTATTATGTAAGTTCTCATAGAAGATGAATCTTGTACAAATGTTACTTCTAGTATTTATACATATGTGAAAACTAGATATCTCATATTCATGACCAATAAGATGTGGCATTATGCTCAATGACGTCTCCCAATTAAGTCACACTCTTGATTGGTTTGCTAGTTACCTTCATAATTGCACCGATTAATTTCTTGTTGTTTGAAACAACTTTCTCACAACATAATTTTTAGCCACAACTTCCTCAATATCACATTTCTTCTTTAGAGCTTCTCAAATATTTCTAACAACATTGCTGAAACTGTAGTAATCATACAAATCATCAATAAATCCATTCAGAATATAATTCTTATATAGATAATCATTATTCTACCATAAGGTTAATTCAACAGCTTTCTTATCGTTTTATGTTTGTTCAATTGTTTCCAAAACCACTGGAATGTCATCTTTCAGAATGTTGGCAATATTTTTCATAGTTAAAAAAAATAGCATCTTTTGTAGCGGAATCAAATCCAATAATTTCTTCGGTAGATATTGTAGAAAGAAACATCTTAAAATTGTTGTTTTTGAGTTTCAAAAAACTGTTTTTAAAATTAATGTTCATCCATCGAAGATGTTATTGGATTGACTCGTGAAGTAAGTCGCTCTCTTTAAGATGTTTTGTGGCACTACCCAAAATTGTGCAAGACAGACAATCAACCACGATGTCTCATGAATAAAACAACTTAGATACATTGCATCAATTTTACAACTACACTGTAGAAAACCGTTCTAGAATCACATCATCTAAAAATGGCGGTTATAGCCACTCATAAATATGGTATGACTACAACTCAAAAATCTGAAGGGACAATTTTTTGGTAAGAGATGAAAAAATATTAAATGAATGTGAAAGGTAAGAAGAAAGAAAACTCGATAAAGTTCAGAGTTTTAGTATATATTGTAAATTGAGTGAAATCCTCTATTTATAGAGAAATTCTACAATCCAATGGAGCGGCCCAAATTGACCGAATGTGCAAAAATTTGATTAGTTGTTGACCCTAATCCCAGCCCAGTCGGACGTCAACGTGCATGTGATGGTCAATTTGAATTTGTTCTCTCCTCTTTACAAAATTAAGTACTCCTCTGGACACACTACAATGGTCATACATCTATGTCTTATAAACATTAATAATGTGTGATATTCCTCCTCTGTGGAACTTGTACATTATTTTTTTCAATCACACAAACTTGCTCGAACTTTTCACTTAGTGCTTAAATTACAACATTATTTCCAACCCTCCATACATGTCCTTATCCATAGAAGTCATCCATGGTGGAAAATGTCGCTTAAGAAAACAACGTCGTTCTTTTGCATCCAAAATGATTTTGGTGGCTCTTAAAGGTTATTAGGAGATCCTTTTTGTATTTAGCGACAATAAACATAGTTCATACCCTTTTAAGCATAGTTTACGACTTTTGGTATCTCCGTTAAGTCGTTTCATATGTTAGTTTATTTCGTTATTTCCTAATCCACAAGTGAATTTGATTGATGACGACTTTTTAAAAAGAATTAGTATTATTTTTTAAGCTTACGTAATTCTCTAATAACTTGGTGGACGGAGTGTATCGTTTGATTCCATATGTACGTCATTGCCACTTTTCAAGTTGTTTAACTTTTGTACACAATATATTTGTCAACAAAAAAAAAATTAGTAAACTTTTTTAATATAAAAAATTAAGTAAACTATTAAATAGGGTGAATTCTAGGTTGTCTAATAATTGGGGATAATTTACCTATGTTTATTGGCAATAATGAAAATCAAACATGTATATTTCATTATCTGTCACAATTTTTATTGTATTTTACAATTTTTTATACAGTTTTTATTAGTTGCATATTCACTTCACTTTCAATTATTGAGATTTTATGTTTCTAAGCATCAAATTAAAAAAAAATCAATTATATTTGTCAAATAAGTCTCTTGACTAAGATTTCAGATTCATACATACAAAAGTCAAAATTAAAATTTTCAAAAATCTCCCTTTTTTTTTCATATTAGAGTTTTACATATTTTAAATTTTTTTTTTTTCATAACTAAAGAATCCAACACATCTTCATCATTTTCCTCTTAAAATCCAAAATAAGAAAATTGAATTTCTAAATTCTGAAATAAATTCTAAAATTCTCAAACTCATCAAGAACGAAAATTAATATATTGCAAAAAAAAAGTTTAGGTGGTGTTATTTTAAATCACCGTTGTTGGAGAAATATAACTCTTTCAACCCAAAACTCAAATTCGTGGCTATTGTAAGACTCATTTTCTTTCTTTATCCTTTTCCTCTCTCTATTCATCTTTTAAGATTTCTGAAATCTTCAATTTGAAGACAAAAACCCTCTCTCAAATTTGATTTGGGGTTTATATTTCTTGAATATTTGAAAAAAGAATAAGATATTGTGATTGATTATTTGTTCTTCATTTCTTGATTCATTCTCTCTTTGTTTAATTTTTTGGCATACTCTTCATTTCTTGACCTGTTTGTATTTTTTGTTGTGCCATTTTAAGGTTTGTTGTGATAATTGGTGAAGAATATGAAGAATCCTAATTTTGAATTTTAAAACCCTAATTTTGACTTTTCTATGTGTGAGACACAAATCCTAGTAAAGAGGCCTATTTGGCAGTGACTAAAATGGAACAAAAAATACTTAGGAACCAAATCAAAACCAAAAAGTAAAATAAAAGAACCAAAACAATAATTTAACCTAGTATTAACTAGTACATTAAATATTTATGTGTTCTCATGAGATTAACGTCATTAGATGTTGTATTAAGATTGTATCAGTATGGACTCAATAGAAAAATGTCGAGCTTAAATGACCCAACCCAAGTCACTATGGATGTTTCACTTGAAACAATAAACATTGACTATGTATAGCAAATGAGCTCTTAGCTCAAAAGATAACAGACCACTTGAAACTCAAGTGCAACTTGTCATCGTTCATCTACATTGAGCCACAACAACTCTATTAATAACAAATTATACTCAAATCAAGTAAAGCTCTTAGTAATCTTTAACGCAATTGAGATACAAGGGCTCTTAAACCAGTATAAGGCCTAAACGAGTGGACCAATCAAAGAGTCAATATCATCAACTAATTTGGGGTCCAAAACTACTATAAACTTTGTTAATAACTAGGGGTGGGAATATGATAGGCCAAGCAAGGCTTTGTTAGGATTGAGTTTGGCCTTTCAAAAAATTCAAGGCCTAAGGCTAGCATGTGGTCTATCATAAGCTTACTTTTTAAGTCTAAATATGGTCTTGATAGAAGTTTGATATAGTCTGTTAGCCTACTTAAAAGCCTATTTAATTTTAACATTTTTGAATAAGTAATCAAACATATCTTTAAATAGATTAATGAATTAATATATCAATGAAATTAAGTTTTATTTTGATATTTAACATTGCATTTTAAAAAATATGACTTTATATACATTATACTTAATTTATATTTTATAATAATACATTTAAATATGTCAAAAACTAAATGAGGTTAATATGTGTAAATTTGCTAAAAGTTGAATACATAACAAAAAGATCAAAATTTAATATAATAATTAATACAGTAAAAAAATATCATTTATATTTATTTAAATAGGCCGACCTAATAGACCTAAAACTATTTATCATGTGACATGTAATCTGACCATTTTAACTAAATAGTTTTTTTAGAAGTCTTGGTCTTATTTGTTTAAGAAAAAAGTCTAGTGTGGCCTAGGCCTGACGTAGGCTAGGTCGTAGGCCCCTACCAGTCGGTCTGACATGTTCTCATCCCTACTAATAACCTAATATACTCATAAAAAATACTATCATGTCTTACTTTGACATTAGAGTATCTTTACAGGCTTACCCCTTTGCATTAAAACACGAGCACATGAGAAGTTAGGATTCAACATCAATTGATTACTCCGATATGATCAATTTTGTGTTCTCATGCAAGAATATAAAGATAAATATTATAATATTAAATTATTTAAAATTATATTTTAAAATTTTATTTTAAAATATTATCCAATAAATTGTGGTTTCTCAAAAGCAATAGTTGATGGAGTGGGGGCGTGGTTTATGAGAAAATTGACCTTGATGGTGACGGGTACCCTACTTCGGTTCTTTAACACATTAAAAAAAGCAAGTAAATAAAAGAGATATAACAATATTTTCACTAATTTATCCTTATCAAGTATATATTGGTGTATTCATTATTATCATAGATGTAAAATGAAATATATTGACTTGGAGGTGATAAAATTTATTATAATACACTTTATAAAACACTCAGATTTCATTTTGGTTTTGTAACGCTTTGAGCAGTTTGAATTAGCTTTCGGCAAGTAAATAAAAGATATATAACAATATCTTCACTAATTTATCCTTATCAAGTATATATTGGTGTATTCATTATTACCATAGATGTAAAATAAAATATATTGACTTGGAGGTGATAAAATTTATTATAATACACTTTATAAAAGACTCAAGTTTCAATTTGGTTTTGTGTAAGTCTAACGCTTTGAACAGTTTAAATTAGCTTTCGGTTAGAAATATTCGTTGTGAGGTGAATCGACCGGAAGACTTTCTTGAAGCTTGGTCTTTCATTGGTCAATGAAAAAAAATCATTCAGTTTAATTTATAGATAATTTATATAGCACGAAATAAATTTCCGTAGACATCGGTTTTTTGGGCTATACCTACAGTTTTTAGACTTTTACCTATGTTTATTTGCTATCATTAAAAATCAAATTTCTTGTAGTGTGGTTTAGCTTATGTAGCTATGTTTTCTTCTGAGCCTTTAATTCTTGTTCTTTGTTTTCATGGTCGGTTGTCCCCTCCTTCTCATAAATAAATTAAAATAGTTATTAGTGTTAATTTAATAATAATAATAATAAATTTTTCATTCCTATAAAATTTTCAAATTTTGTTTATGCAAGCAGTTTTAGTTTGTGTTGCAACACCAAGTTATGTTTTTGAATTTTTATTTTTAAATTCATATTTTAAAAAAATTTATTTTAAATATATGATATTTAATAAAATTATATTTAATTATACCAATAAATTTTAAATAATATTTTAAACATACTTACAAAAAATTATTTAAAAATTTAAAAGTTAAAAGATGTTTCGATTTAATAGTGACAAAATAACATGTAAAATAATTTTATAAAAATTAAAAATATAATATATTTTACAGAAATTAAAAACGTAATTTCAAAATTCATATCGACTAAAACTTTATTTAATAATAATAATAATAATAGCTTCCCTCTTCTTCCAATAAAAAATATACATTTGTATAAACAAACATAGAGTTAGAAAGAAGTAACTTTTTGGTGTCATATTTTTCTTCTAAGTGCTTCCTAAACCGATATATGATGCTTTGATTAGTTAAAGATGTGAAGCATACATTTTATTAAAATCTTATGTGCTTCATGTGAAATATATCTTTCATAGCTTCTTCACTAAAGGTTCTTGATCCATAAATGAGGAATCAAACTTTATTTGAAGTATTTTTTCAATAAAGTAAAAAAATTAATAGATCCTTCATTTTGTAATACTTTGAGTGCCATCTTTTTTTTATATATAAATAAAATTGCATCGAATCTATCTACCCCAACATCATAGTGAGAAACTTTACCTATCTTTTATTAAGAGAACCCATCAAATCAATATTTTGAGTTTCATCTTTATCCTTTACTTTAGATATAGTGATGTGATTATCTCATTTAACAAAATGTAAGGTTTAATTAGATGTTGGCCTTATCAATTTCATTATCCTCAAACAAGGGCAGTACATGTGGGACATTTTGACATGGAGTGACACCTTACTAGCCAATATGGACCCGGGGCATGTCCTTTTGTTCCTTTCTCTAATTATGTCTAGCTAACTTAAAAAATAAAAAGAGATTTAAAAATAATTCAAATATAACCGAGTTAAATAATTGACTTTGATTATTGAATAGTATTTTAAATTTGGAGCTGTGGTGGTAGTAATACTTTATCACTCAAATAATTATTTTATTGAAGAAAATGAAAGGTAAAATTGAATGAAAAATATGTCATTTTATTGGTGCGGAAGACACTTATAGAAATTTTTTTAACTGGATAGAGATGTATAAAAAGCCCCTTTAAATTTTTTTTTTTGTTATTAAATCCTTAATATTAAACTCAATAAAAATAATTTTTTTAAAGTCTCGGCCTATAATTTCATGGAACTTAAGAGAGTGGATTTATAGGTCTTAATATTTTGAGATTTTTTCTTAAAATATTTTTTAAATTTATTTTTTTTGAAAAAAATTAAAAAATATTTTTTTTTCGTAGAAAAATTTTAAAATATTTTTTCTAAAAAAGTTGAGAAAAATTTAAAAAAAAATGAAT
>JBBPBS010000276.1:21706217-21721672 GCA_037974835.1 Cicer judaicum | reverse complement strand
TGTTTAGGGTTTATTATTTAGGGTTTAGGGTTTATAAATTTTATAACATTATTATTTATTTATTCTTTATAATTTATTGTTTTATCTTTTATAACATTATATTATATATTGTGTATAATTTTTTTTAACATGTAAATATTTATATGTTGCCTTTTATTACATTATTTATTTTATTGTTTATAATTTTATTTATTGTTTATTTTATTTAACATGTAAATAATTTTTGTATTTATTTTTTATAATTTTATAATATTATTTATAACATTAATTGTTTAGGGTTTATTATTTAGAGTTTAGGATTTAGGGTTTAGGGTTTAGGGTTTATAAATTTTATAACATTATTATTTATTTATTCTTTATAATTTATTGTTTTATCTTTTATGACATTATATTATATATTGTTTATAAATATTTATATGTTGCCCTTTATTACATTATTTGTTTTATTGTTTAATTTTTTTTTAATATGTATATATTTATATATTGCAGTGCCTAGGATCAGAGGTGCTTTCGGCGAAATTATTCGCAACATTATAGGTGGCGATATAGGTGATTTGATTAAAAATTAAACTTTTAATTCGTTGAATTTAATAGGTTATATTTATATAAATAAATATGAATAAATTTAAATAATTAAATATGAAATAATATATAAATATGAAATAATAAATATGAATAAATTTAAATAATTAAATATGAAATAATTTGTTGTCTTTTAATATATATATAGGTGGTGACAGAGGAGATGGTGCAGAGAGAATTCCACCAACAGCGTCAAATAGACGACGAAACGAAGCAAATCGTCCAATTAGGCAGCGTCGTCGAAGACAAGACATCTATATGGAGGAGGATGTTCCTGAGCCTCAGATGGAGGAGGATGTCCATGAGTCTCAGATGGAGGAGGATGTACATGAGCCGCAAATGGAGGAGGATGCCCCTGAGCCTCAGATGGAGGAGGATGGTTCTGAGCCTCAGATGGAACATGCTGATGATGCTCCTGCACATCCTGGATTTCCTGGAGGACCGTTGATGACACAGTTGTTGACCGAGTATGAACACCACGTGGCTCGGAGGCTATGCGAAGGAGAGGTATATTTAAATTTATTAATTCAATTATTTCGTTAACTATATTTAAGAAATTATATATTTAAATAATATATTTATTCAATTATTAATTTAATTAATTTAATTTAAGTTTATATAATTAATTTAATTTAAGTTTATTTAATTAAATGTTTAAATAAAATTATTAATTCAATGTATGTACTTACTTGCAGGATCGTAGATCGTTAAAAGTAATTACTCATGGTTTGAAGTTGAAGAAGTTTGCCGAAGTACCTGTGCCAGATCATGTAAAGCATTGGATTCGGGAATCTGGGCTGCTACATCTATCTTCGGCTTACCTCACTATGGTTGATGCTGGTCTGATCTCTGCATTTGTTGAAAGATGGCACAGGGAGACCAGCTCATTTCATTTGCCAATTGGAGAGATGACTATTACTTTAGACGACGTTTCGACTCTCCTTCATATCTCACCCCATGGTAAATTTTTTAGTGCACCTGTGAATATGAACACTAACAATGCTGCAAAAGCTGCACATGAGTACTTAGGTGCAACATGGGAAGAATCTCTAGCTGAGATTAATTATAATAAATGTGTCCAATATAGATTGCAATGGTTACGTGATTTATATATTCGTCTCATTCAAACTAATCAGTTTGAATGTGCGGCTAGAACGTATTTATTGCATTTAGTTGGCAGCACAATTTTCGCCGATAAAACACATACGCGTGTGGAGGCGAAATACATAAGTTTATTTATTAATTTGGATCGTTGTCGAGACTATTCATGGGCTACCGCGGCATTGGTTTTCCTTTATGATAACCTGGGAGATGGGGCTATCCACGACACTCGACAGTTGGGAGGTTACATGACTCTATTACAGGTATATCATATTGTTTAATTATTTAAGTTATTAAGTTTTATTATTTAAAATAAGTATGTATTTTACTAATTATTTATTATGTTATTTATGTTGCAGTGCTGGATTTACGAACACTTTCCTAAGATTTGTAAGCGGGGCAATAGAGGTGATGTTCCTGCACATCTTCCAAGAGCATGTAAGTGGACTGCAAAACATGCAGTTGAAGGTGGATTAGTGACCTATCATCAGAGACTTGATGCATTGATGCTCGATGATGTAGTCTTTACACCATATGATGATGATCGAGCTAATCATCCATTTGAATCCCTTTCGATGTTCTCTGGTTATCTTCGATTTGGTGGAGTCTCAGTAGCATATTTGCCGGAGCGATGTCTTCGACAATTTGGTCGTATTCAGTGCATTCCTCTTAATGTTCCTCCGAGGCCGAACAGTATAGATTGGGTGTGGCAGACTACTATGCAATCATCTGTATCGGTGTTTCGAAGATTATATCATGTTGCGAGTTTTCCTGGAGAGGTTACTTCAGACTATTATCCATGGTACATGAGTGTTACACATCCTCTAATCATCCCTCCGTCTGCTGCACATGGGGGTATATCATCTGCTACACATCGGGGTACATCATCTCCTGCACATGCTGGTCCATCATCTTCTGCACATGCTGGTCCATCATCTTCTGACCGAGATCGTAGAGCAGCTGAGCTTGTACGTAAAGCCATTAATTTGGTTCGTCCATTTAGTGAAGTTCATGAGATTTTAAGTGAATTAATTCTTTTGTACGATGATGTAGTTTGAGATATTTTGTGTTATGTTATGTAATTTGAGATATTATGTGTTATGTGATGTAATTTGAGATATTATGTGTTATGTGATGTAATTTGAGATGTTATGTGTTATGTGATATGTGTTTGACATTTTGAGATATTATGTGTTATGTGATATGTGTTTCACATTTTGAGATATTATGTATTATGTGTTATCAAGATTAATCATTCATGCAATATTAATAGGATAGAAAAGATAAGAAGATTGTGCACCGGGATTTATACTGGTTCAGCTGTCAGTATGACAGCCTACGTCCAGTCCTGAAATCAAAATGATTTCAGCCTTTTTCCAATATAAACAACTTGAGAACGTTTTACATGACGATCTGATAAATTAAATACAATATATTATAATCTTCATTTAATGAAATACACGATGATCTAATAAATGATGGATCGATGCATTCCCAATGTTTCATACGTGCTGCATAAGCTACTTCCCAAGTCTTTGTTGTGTCACTATAAAAGTCTTTCCATTTTGTGACGTAGGTGGTAAAGGACAATCAGACTTCAATTTGATCTGAATAAAAAATATTACAAAACATTAAGCATTAATTTTATAAACAACATTAAGCATTAATTTTATAAACAACATTAATTTTACTTGTACCCAATGATTGTCGTTAACAAATCCAATTGCTAGTAAAGAGTGAACAGAAGTATCTTTTGATGGTGATTTGTTTAGCGGGAAAAATGTCATATTCAGATTACGAGACAACGACACCAATATAATATTATATAGTGTTGCTATCACGTAACCCAAGTCAGGTAAAGACATCCACTTATCTTTTCCTTGAGCACCCAATTTTGATATTTTCAATGAGTTGCGCACTGATTCAACATTGTCATCAAAAACATTAGAATAAACATCTTTATGTAGAGCAATCTCTTTATCCAATTGTGATCGAACTAAAGCCCAAGATTCTTCGATCCAACCTAGCAATGTTGCAATTGCACGAAACCCACAATTTCCATCAGCCACAACATCTACTATCTCATCAATATACGAATGTATATAAGTAGGAAATTGTGTCTTAAAATATCGTCTTGCAGAACGTTGAGATGATTGAGATGGTTGCCTTGCATTTGCAGATTCTTGAGAGGCATCAACATACTCCCAATATGAAGGATCACGAGGAGTATCAAATTCTTTTTTCTTTTTACCAGCTCCTTTGATTTTCACTTTCTCTGGTGGTGCAAGTATTGATGTGGTATGTGGAAATACAACTTCACGCACCTTTGCCTTGAATATCCTTTGACTTATAATATCGTGTTTTTTCATGTACGCTTTCATTGCTTCCAACTCTTCAGAAAAGTCATAATCTGATAAAGATTATTCATCCTCTAATTCATGTGCAATGCTTAACTGTTTCCAAAAATCGTGAATGTTATCTAAAGGGATAACATTACCATATATCTGCAACATAGCCAACTCACAAGCACATGGTAATCCATGAGTTGTTCTAATTGCACAACCACATTTTGTTTTGTTAGTACCTACAATCTTCACCCTTTCCAACTGTTTATAAATTTTTTTCATACATTTTCTTGATACACAGTAATGTAGATTTTGAAAAAATTGTAAATTATACCCGTGCTCAACGTCTTTGATGGTTTTCTGAAAAGAAGATTGAATGATACATATTTGGTTCTTCAACATCATATTCACTGCATCACAACTTTTACACCAATCACTCAAACTAGTTTGAAGCATGTTTTTCAATCTCCAATGAGCAGACTCAACTCTATAAATAAATTAAATTACACAAATTACTACGCATCACATAAACTAGTAAATCATGTTTGCTAAAACAAAACAAATCATATGTATAAAAATACCTGTTAGATGTTGTGTTCCCCAAATGCATAACTCTATTGGTCCAAACTTTGACAAACCTTTCTTTGTAAGGTGTTAACCATGAATCTTTCACATAATCAACAAAAAGAATAATATCGGCACACAATACCTCAAAGTGTTGCAAATGATGATCATACTCTTCCACACTAGTCGAATAGACAATCTTTTTCCATAAATCCATTACTTCTTCTTGTCTATCCTTTTTGACATATTGTTTGCATTTTGCCCCAACATTTTTTTCAATATGAAAACGACATAGCAAATGTATTGAAGTAGGAAACACAACACTAATTGCATTCATCATGGTAAGATCTCTATCAGTCACAATAACTTTAGAAATCAAAGACTCAGATTTGAACAACATTCGTACCTTCTCAAATGCCCAGATGAAGTTATCTTCTCGCTCTTGTTCCAAATAAGCAAACCGAACTGAAAATGTCAAACTAGTAGATGTGACACCGATTATTTCAAGTAATGGTAACCGATATCTATTTGTTTTGTATGTGCTATCACATATCAAAACAAAATGAAATGTGTTTAACAACTTTATACAATCAGCATGCGTCCAAAAAATATCTCTCAAAATATCTGAATCTTCCCGTCTTCTTGTCCAATGCACATAATTTTCTTCTTGTATTAACTTCAACAGATGCTGCATTTATATGCACGAACCTCTCAATGATGATCGATAAGTATTCCTTGCTTTATATATTTGACTGGGAATAGTGACATTGGCTTCATTTCTCACTTTCAAAGCATTTAGAATGAATCTGGGTGCAAGCTTATACTTTGTCATATCATTCACAAATTTCCTCTCTTCTTCGTTTAAACGCCCCAAATAAGAATGACTGGTTATAGTATCAAGTAATTCATGATTGTGTGTCCCACAACGAACACTAATTTTCCATCCTTCACCGCCACGCAATGGTACACATCTGAGAGTAAATAGACAGTTTTCCTTATGAGAGCAAGTTACTGATGATTTTGATTGTGATTTATATCTTCCTCCTCTTTCACATCCCAAAATTAATTTGTCTTTTCTTCCCCTAATTCCGATTGTTTTATCTGATCGAATGGTAACAATTAAAGTTCCATTTTGTATTCCAATGGTTTTTTCCCATTCAAATACATCTTCTCGAGAAGAAAATACCTACAAAATACGTTTCAAATAATAATCAATAGTCATGAATCATCAATAGTAATAATAATAATAACACGTGATCAGTGATGAATCATCGATAGTCATGAATCATCAATAATAATAATAATAATAATAATAATACGTTTCCAATGGTTTTTGTATTCCAATACTCATGAATCATCAATAGTAATAATAATACCTGATCAGTGATGAATTTTTCTGTAGAATCTATAACATTTTTTGAAGCAGAAATATCAACTCTACTCATACCTAATTTCAATATTAGTAACAAATTTAATTAAAAATAATATTATAACATAAATATTGACTTATAACATGAATTTAATATAATATTGATTTATAAATTAATATTAACTTATAAATTAATATAATATTGACTTATAAATTAATATTAACTTAATAATAATACTTGATCAGTGATAAATTTTTCTGTAGAATCTATAATATTTTTTGAAGCAAAAACATCAATTCTACTCGTACCTAATTTCAAAATTAATAACAAATTTAATTAAAAATAATATTATAATATAAATATCGACTTATAACATGAATTTAATATAATATTAATTTATAAATTAATATTAATTTATAAGTTAATATTAACTTATAAATTAATATAATATTGACTTATAAATTAATATTAACTTAATAATAATACCTGATCAGTGATGAATTTTTCTGTAGAATTTATAATATTTTTTGAAGCAGAAACATCAATTCTACTCGTACCTAATTTCAAAATTAATAACAAATTTAATTAAAAATAATATTATAATATAAATATCGACTTATAACATGAATTTAATATAATATTAATTTATAAGTTAATATTAACTTATAAATTAATATAATATTGACTTATAAATTAATATTAACTTAATAATAATACCTGATCAGTGATGAATTTTTCTGTAGAATCTATAATATTACTCGTACCTAATTTCAAAATTAATAACAAATTTAATTAAAAATAATATTATAATATAAATGCCGACTTATAACATGAATTTAATATGATATTAATTTATAAATTAATATTAATTTATAAGTTAATATTAACTTATAAATTAATATAATATTGACTTATAAATTAATATTAACTTATAAATTAATATTAATTTATAAATTAATGTTAACTTATAAATTGAGATAATATTGAGTTATAAATTAATATTAAAAAAGATATCAATATTGAGTACATTTCCCCTTAAAAAAAAAAAACAAATTCAAAAATTTCAATTCAAATAAATATTCGAAAATTTGCCTAAACCCTAAACTTTCGAACATCATTTCGAAAATTTGCTCACACTTTCGAAAATTTCAATTAATTCCAAAGTTTCGAGCATCAACGAAACCTTCGAAGCAATTGCATTTTGAACCTTTCTTTGTTTACAAAACCTTCGAAAGTTTAAGCCAAATGCCATTCGAAAGTTTAAGCCAAATGCCATTCGAAAGTTTGTGCAAACATCAAACTTTCGAGGAAGGTTTGATAAGCATTTCGAAAATTTCCAACAGGGCCAAAGTTTTGAACAAGCCCAAAGTTTCGAAAATTTACAACAATCCTAAACCTTTGAATATTTTTTAACTTCGAAACTTTAACTAAAGCCCTAAATTTTCGAATGTTTTTTTTTTTTTTTGAAAAAATATGCATTTCGAAGGTTTTGTAAAAACAAAACATTCGAATAAACTTACCAAATTGAATTTCGAATATTTGAAACTTTCAATTCCTGTATATATTTTTCAAAATTTCGAAAGTGGGCCTCAAACAAAAAATCCTCTCTTTTTATACTTTTCACCGAAGGTATAATTGTCATTATAAATTATTGGGTGGTGGCAGGTACAAGGGTGGGGGCGCCTGGTACATTTCCCGCCCATTGATATATTACTTTTACTATAATTATGTTGTTGGACTCAAGTTGTTCATTAGTTTTTTTATTAAAAAAATGTTAATTAGCTTTATTTAAAATTGAGTTGATTAAGAGAATTATATTTTTTTAAAAGCATCTTAGTGTAGTAATTATTCTTTTGATGAAAAAAATATAGCTAAGTTGGACTCTAACCTAAAGGCTCACTAGGAACTGAGAAAATCCAAGACTAAAAGAACACTTATAAAAGTACTTATATTTAGTGTTGTTTTAATTATTATTATTATTATTATTATTATTATTATTATTATTATTATTATTATTATTGTTAAATATTGGAAATAACATATGACCCAAAAAACAAGTAACATAAGCACATAACTAATTCAATAAAGCAAATTCAGTATTATCCGCACCTAACATTTGAACAATCACACCCCACACCTCAAGAAAATCACTATACGCCCCCTTTTTTTCCTAAATAAACCAAGCCATATCCCACACCCTTTTTCTCCATTTTCTAAAAAATAATTTACAAAACACTTTTGCATATTTCAAAAATAAATTTTCAAAATATAAATGTATATTAGAAATTATTTTTCAACACTTAAAGAACTTTTGTCTCAAACTTAGAAGTAAGAATATATGTTTTTGGTATTTGGAAAATAATATTTTGGAAAATAATATTTTGAAATATAAATGTGAGTAGATGAGCAAGGTGGAAAATATGTATCATAAAGATCACACAAAAATGTGTTTCGAAAATTAATTTCTAAAAATAAGTATTGTTGGCATCGATTTATAAAACCTCAACAAATGAATTCGAAAATCAATCTAAAATTCGAATAAGATAATAAAACATTATAAATTGATAGCTTTATGGAATCAATTCGTAAGTAGTAAAAATCAAAGTAAAAATTGTAAAATTAACGAACTAGAAAGTAAAATTATAAAAAAAAATATTTGAATTGAATTAACTAAGAATATAAATATATATTAGTATTCGAAAAGTCAGACAAACTAAGAATTCGAAGATGGTGGATGTGTATATCTTTTAGAGAATTTTATGAATGGATTGTTTGTATTTTAGATTAAAATAAAAGTTTTTATTTGTAGATTGAGTGTTGCAACAACTTGTCTTTAATTGCTTAGTGACTTTCTTATCAAATTTCTTATATAAAAAACTTTTAAATGCTAATCCTCGAAAACTTATATCTCTCTATTTGAAGTTAGAGTCTCGTCTCCCAAAAACTTAATCTTCGTACTATTATTCTGATGTTGATTCTTGATTTGAAATCTAAAATCAGAATTTTGGAATTTTATATATAACAAATATATAAAAATAAAATGCAGAGATGACTTTTATGAAGTAGAGGTATTTTAAAGTGTTTTTTCAAATGTTGGGTGCGGATAACAGCTTCCACCCGATATATATGAATTAACTGTTATATTGGGTCCGGAATTGGACTTTGAGTCCATACATTATTACGGGCATCAAGTATTTTTATTTTTGTTAAAAACATTGGGAAGTGCTTTAAAACAATAAATGAACTACGCTCATTTCCGATTAAATTCCCTCTTTTGAAACATTTATTTTTAATGAATGAATTAAGTTGGCTACCGTAAAAAAAATCAAATTGATAGAAAATTTCATGATTCATTACATTGCACATTGAATTAACTAAAATACATTTTTTTTATGAAATGATATTTATTTATTTAAATTAATAGAAATTATATAAATTGAATAGATAACAACTTAAAATTGTTAAAATGAAAAAGAATAAATATATAAATAAATTATTGATTAAATTTGTACTTGATTAAATTTTACCTATCAATCTAAATCAAAAAACACTACAATAAGATAGGAAAACGAAATATCGCATCAAAATGATGAACAAACATAGCCACATAAAGACAATTAAACCAAAAAATAAAAGAAAAATTAAATATGTTAAAAAAAAATTTAAAAAAAAACCAATTAAAAATTATGAGAAGAGAATATAGGGAGGAAGAGGCTAGCTTTAGTAGAAAAAAAATTGATCTAAATTACATCTCTTTATTATACCAAAAAAAAAAATACATCTCCCCTTAGTAAATATGGTGTGGTACAATTAGCGTGTAAGTCGAGTCTAAATCAAGTTAAATACTTAATGTTTGAGTTTTATTTGTGTATAAAATGAAAGGTTTAGATTTGGGTTGGCTTGTTAAAAATTAGTAAAGCATGGACTAAGCTTGTTAAACTCATTTATCCGTTCAATTTTTATTTTAATCTTTTTATAATTATGCACATTTTCTGGATCTTGACTACAATAAAAAAAATTAATATTAGGTCTAAATAAAATTTAATATATTTTTTTTAGATGAAATAATAAATAAAAAAGTCACACCCAACTATGAAGTATCAAATTCAGTTTTAAAATATAATATTCAACCTAATAATATTAGTATTTATTAATTAATCTAGATCTTATGAATAAGTTCAACATATTTCTATAAGACTAAAATATAAATAACAAAAGACTAACAATACATATGCTCCAATTTATAGGCCAAAAATATTTTAGAATATAAAGGATTTTTTATTGATGTTAATTGATTAATGAAATATTATTTTTAGAAAATGAAAATCAACAAATCAAAGAACACTCGCTATTTTGCTAGTTTTTGAAAATGACATATTTTATTGATGTTAGTTGATTTATTTGAAATTTATTTTAATTTTGTATTAAATAAAGAAAAGTACACCCAGAAGTATTTGGAATGATTTTTGTTTGTCTTCATTTTTGTTATAACGACACAAAGGTTTTAAAATAATAAAGAGAGAAATTGCAAATAGAAACTCAATATGTTTGGTAACGAAGTTTGGTCAATGATGTTTATGTCTTCGACTACAAAACAATTGTAGTTCATTTTTATTTGAAGAAATAACTAAAGTTTACAAAGCACAAATAATGCTTAAATAGTAATAATAAATTTCATATTACAATAATTTGAACCTACTGTAGGGAGCTATCGCCCCTCGCACTCCCAGTTTGTCTCACAACAATCAGTTGGGTCAAACCGTCCATTTGATACTACCTACGATTCATACTTAACAATCTTTATCTTGGCCAACATCAAACTCCTATGAAGATTTATCGTATCACGCTCACATCCTAACAATTGGGAGGTACAACATCTACTTAAAATAAGAAACATGAAAAAAGTTTAAGTGGTGCTTGAACTTGTCATTGGTGTGTATCTTTGAAGCACGTAGTTTGGCCAACATGTTAGTTGCATTCTCTGAAGTACGTATATTTTCAAGTAATATCTTTACATATGCAAGTAACTCTATAATCTATTGAAACCTCATGTTAATATGTTTGGTCCTTACGTGATACACTTGATTCTTTTTCAAATAAATGACACTCGAACTATCACAATGCAACTAAACTCCACTTTGCTCAACACTAAATTATTTTCACTAATCTTGTAATCCATAAAATCTATTTGACAGCATCAGCTACTTCCATGTAGCTACTGCCATGTACTCTACTTCAATAATAGACATAGCCCCTATAGAATGAACTGGTGACTTCCAACAAATAGGTCATCCTACAAGGTTAAAGACATATTTTGTTGTAAACCTTCTATCATTTATACCATTTGCATAATCAGAATCAACATATTTTACAATTGAAGGATCACATTGTCTGTTGCTAAACATGATACCATGATCTGTTGTATCCTTCAAGTACTTAAAAATTCACTTGACTGCTTCACAGTGATGCTTACCTAATTTGGATATAAGCTTGCAAACTTGACTTACACCTTGTGTCAAATCTGGTGTAGGGCAAACCATGTCATACCTTAAACAACCAACAACATTTGCAATTAGAACCTTTGACACATACCCATTTTCTGCATTTTTCTTTGAGTATTGATCCAACGACAACTTAAAGTGATTCACCAATAAAGTACCCACAACCTTTAAATTGCTCATATCATCAACATACACTAACAGGAAAATGAAATAGACATCATTAAGGCTCCTAACATAAACACAACAATTGTACTCACACCTTTTGTAGCCAATTTGAAGCATTTACGAATCAAAGTGCTTGTACCATTGTCTTGGAGAATGCTTTAAACTATACAAAGACCTCTTCAATTTACAAATTAATATGTCATGTCCAATATCATTGAAATCCTCTAGCTACTCCATGTAAATTTGATCATCTAGATTACCCTAAATAAATGATGTCTTTACATTCATTCACTCTAAATACATGTCTTGAATGGCTAGCAAGAATAACAATGCCCTGATAGAAGTATGTTCAGCGATCAGAGAAAAAATCTCATCATAGCCAATTCCCTTTTGTTGTGAATACTCATTTGCTATAAGATGAACCTTAAACTTTTCCACTTCTTTTTCTGTTATTACTAGTTTTCTCTTGTACACTCACTTGTAATCGATAATCTTTTCCCTTATGAAGCTAAACAAACTCTCAAGTCTGATTTTTCTTTAAGGACTCCATTTCTTCCACCAAAGCTCTCATCCACTTATTTTTCTCCTATCTAGATATAGCTTCTCGAAAGGTGGATGGATCTCAAGAACTAGTAAGAATAGTATAAGGTTTCAAGTCTTCAAACCTATATCTTTCTGGTGGCTTGATCTGACAGTGCTCTTGGTAACGTACAAGGGAGTAATCTTATACTTCATTTGAATTATCAGTGATACCATAGTCTGATTTAGCTTAAGGTTCAAGTACTACTAGAGTATTGCTTACTGGTAGTGGCTCAACATCGACTTGAATCACCTTACTGTTGGAAGTTTATCTCTTTGATGTAGACACATATGTTTTAACCGACTGTTTTAACATGGACTGCTCATCACACACAACATTTCTATTGATCCCCATCTTATTTGAAATTAAATCTCATAACTTGAATTCCTTCACACCTTGGCGTAACCTACGCAAATACACTCTTTTGATTGTGGATCATGTTTAGATTCATCTTTAGTAGATATGTTCATATAAGGTGGAGACTCAAAAATCCTTAAATTGTCAAGATTAATAGGGATACTTGTACATACCTCATTTGCAACTTTCCTTCCCAATGAAGTTCGTGGTGACCTATTGATAAGATAACACATCATGTTAATAGCCTATGCCCCAA
Organism: Cicer judaicum; assembly: GCA_037974835.1. Lineage (NCBI taxonomy): Eukaryota > Viridiplantae > Streptophyta > Magnoliopsida > Fabales > Fabaceae > Cicer > Cicer judaicum. The sequence goes on along the minus strand of JBBPBS010000276.1, from coordinate 21,708,851 downwards.
AACTCTTATAGAGTCCAACATTTAATCAGAGGCATCTTTCCCTTTCAGTTGAAGACTTGCTTATTCTTTTTTCCACATCATTTTGTTGTGGTGTCTTTCAAATTGAAAAATGCATATGAATACTGTGTTTTGCAAAAATTTCCTGAAAACTTGGGTTAGTGTACTCTATCTCATTATATGTCCGTAAATACTTGATTTTTTTACTCATATAATTTTCTATTGTTGCTTTCAACGCCTTGAACTTGACAAAAGCTTTATATTTATGTTTGAGAAAATACACTCAAACCTTGCGAGAAAAATTATTTGTAAAAGTCACATAATACCTGAAACCACCAGTATAGGTCATTTTGTTAGTGGCCCATACATCATAATGCACATAGTCTAGGATTCCCTATGTTTTATGTTTATTGGATTTATTAAAACAAACACAACACTATTTTTCAAGCATATAATACTAGCATAAATCTTGCTTACGATGCAGACACCCTTCAGCAAATGTCTCTTATGAAGTTCAGTCATCCCGCACTCACTGAGATGAACTAAACACATGTGCCACAATTTCGTTGCATCATAACCTAACTCAACTGACGTAACATCACCTACAATTGGTACAGCCCAATAATTTGTAGATGTTACCTGCAATCTTTTTTTACTCTCATCATAGTCAATGCACCATTGCTAACCTTCAGAATATTCATATCTTCATTATATCTATATGAGAAACCATTTTCCTATAGAGTACCCATAGAGATCATAATATATCTCAATTCTAGAATATATCTTCAATGTTCGCATTCCACCCGCTTCCATGGCTATTTTGATTTGTCTCATTCTAATGAGAAGACATGCTTTATTATCACCTAAATAACACAAAACCAAAACTGCATGTCCTAGATATAGTAAACCATTATTTGTGACGCGTAATGCGATAAAAACAATTAGAGTCAAAAGTTCACACTTCAATGCACTTGCTAGATGAAACACAAATAATATTTCTTTCACTGCAAGAGTCATCAGTTTGAACTTCGTTTGCAGAATCGATGATTATTTTCTTGTGAATTGGATCATTTATGCATCTTCAACCTATACAATTGTTGTTTTTGCGAACAATTTGTCCGAGAAGGTTTTGCACATACACTGACTTTTCAATTTCTCTTATATCGTCTTTGGAGATGTTAGGTCTAGGATACGATACATCACCTCATTTGATACACAAACGAATCATCCTTGCAGCCTTATCCTTCATCTTCCTCCAATCAACTTCTTTCATGTCTTTCAGTTTCTCCTCACACACCGCCTTTTGAAGTCCTTGTTGTGCCAATAGATCTTTAACTATTTTTTGCTATAATGCAGAGTTGTCTGTTATGTTGAACATTGCCACCTCAAATTTTGCACTAGAGTTACTCGTCATGTGATATCAATTGTTAGAAGAGCAACACGATCTTTAAAAAATAAAGAGAGAAATCACAAATAGGAACTCAAAATGTTTGGTAACGGAGTTCGATCAATGATGGCTACGTCTCCGGCCACAGAGCAGTTGTAATTCCTTTTTGTTAGATGAATGAATTAAGATTTACATAATACAAGTTGTGCTTAAATAGTACTAATAAAGTTTAGAAGATAGTAATACCTCTGAACTATAGTGTCCAAAACTATCGTCCCCCACATTCCCAGTTGTCCCCTCAATAATTAGTTAGACCAAAACACCCGTTTGATACTACCTATGAACCATACTCAACAGATAAAATATTTTTTTAGTAGAATGAGGGAAATATATATAGTCAATTCAAGTAAAAATATTTTGCTAATATAAAAAACAAGAATAAACAAACACAAATGCAAGATTCAAACAAACGAATAGAACAAGTTTCCTACACAATCACCCACCACTGGTGTCGTGTTTTCCTTTTTCTCATGTGTGGTTGCAATTTTTCAACCTTGTGTATCATTTTTTTGACACGGATACAATGCTAACAATTGATTTAATTCCCTATTATTATTTCACCAACACAACATGGGCCAAACTCATTCTTATATTTCTTATTTAATTCATCTTAAGTTAACAAATTCTAAATTTTTATGAGAATTTTTTTTATTATGTCCAAAACATACTTACAATGAATCAATAAAAAATCTTAAATTAAAGTTGAATGCTAGTGAACCATGTTTTTGTTTCAAATACACTAAAACTACATACATAGTAATTTTATTGGAAATACAAATTGTATATTTTTTTTATATGACTAAAATTGAAAAGTGAAAATTTTATAAAAAGAATAACAACATATTAAACCTTGAAATATATAAAATAGTATACGCAAATAGACATGGACCATAAATCACGAACCCATCACTTTCATATTTCAGCACGTTGGTATATAAAATAGAATATTTCAGCACTTTGGTATATAAAATAGAATAAAACAGACAAAGCACGAGCTACAATCCCTGAAAAATTTCTGAAACATAGACCACAAACCCCGTTAAAGAATCATAAAACATCACAAATCCACTAAACTAAAGTAGTATACCATAAAAAAAAAAAATCGATCATACGAACCACAAACCCTAAACAATCTTAAACATATAATAGACCAACTATTTCTCCATTAGCTAGGTTTTTTTTTTTTTTCC